>JANRGW010046007.1:0-11033 GCA_024733675.1 Psilopsiagon aymara | reverse complement strand
GAGAATCCACACAACCTTTCTAGGGAAAATTATATAAATGTTATTTTCACCTAAACTTAGTAGTCCTTACAATTCTGATTCTACAATTGGCATACAACAGTCTGTCTAGCACTGACTCAAGACACCCTATCTAATCCCTGAAAAGAATAGGGAACTTGATTTTGTACAAAGTTATAATTTCTTAGAGTACTACTTCAAGTAGAGCAAAGTATCAGAAGTTGATAATATACTACAGTATCACACTTTCCTCATTACCTTCTGCCAGTAACTATGGAAAAGATTCAAATGTAATGTGAATTATCTCAATCCTTCAAATGCTTAATCACAACCTGTATGTGACTCATTTCTCAATATATCCATTAAAAACATACTAAAAAAGCACATATATATATTTTAAAAACCTAAAAATTTACTTCTTCCTACACATCCACTATATAGATACACCACGCTTTCATCAGGAAAATGAAAACAAGGAAATAGAAAATTAGAAATTTTATTTTACCTCTAAAACATATTAAAAAATGGTGATAACTTTAAATAAATACAAATTTTGTAAACATATTATCTATAATTACATGCATGTTCATATGCAAATGGTTCATATATTATTAATTTGCCAAATACGCTATGTTGCTTTTCCACTAACACATAGAGGAGTAGATATGCCTTAAGGTACTTTAAATCTCTTGTATGTACTCTTTGATACACTTCCTTATTGAGAATAAATCCCGGTATTAAAGCCCAAAATAATCTTTCATATGGCAAATAAAGTTCCAGTTTCAGTTCAGCTATAAAAGCTCAAATATGTTACCTATCCTTACAGACAGAGTAGGCCACAGCACAGCATATGGTCTGTTACAGCTACTGAGGTTTTTAATTATTACTTAGAAGGGCAGAGCAAACAGTTCAAAGCTACTTCCAGCTGAGCATCTGCTGCCTCTTACATCTCGACAGAAAATGTGCAAAATGCATGTCCAACCAGATCAAGCGGTGTATACACATCAATTTAAGCCATAACTGTGCTGCAAGCATTGCTGCTCTGTAGCTGTGCTGCTCGGTAAATTTTTCTGTTGCATAGTGATAAAAGTATCTTCTCACACAGAAAACTAGTTAGCATCTTTTAGGAAACACAGAGGGAACCAAATAAGTATTTAGTGAAACTCAAACCAGCAAAACAAAGCAGCTGCCCTAGGATATACTCCACAGGCAAGTCAAAAGGTTAGGACAATCCTGGCATTAAGTGAACATGAAATCACAGTGATAAGCATTAAGCTTTACAGCAACTGTACCTTAGCAACAGAAGCAACTTATATCTAGGACTCTTGTTCAACTTCTTGAAACACAAACCTTTTTCTCCTCCACTCTTTAGTTTCCCCAGTCATGTCTCCCACCCAAAAAGCAGCAGCTCCCAGAACATGCAGTGCTGGGGCTTTGGAGGGATTGTGAAAAGGAAGAAAAGGAACAAGCCTGTAACTAAGAGTGGTACGGAAGTCTCTGAAGTATAGGTTTCATGGCAGGGTGATGAGGAATCGCTGGATAGGAACAGAGATAGGTTTTTCTTTAGGATGAGTACAGCAATGTGGGGAAGGAAAAAATGTGTGTGAAATACAGGATGTTCAAACCATTAGCCATAGTAGGGTACTGAGCTGGAGAAGCAGCACTTGGGGGATGCTAGAGGGTGGGAAGGTGTGCAGAGGATGGGAAGGTTAGCAAACAGGAGTGAGCCACTACTGCATAAGAAACTGAAATGTCCAAGAAATTGCCATTAACAATTTAGTCTTCATGCAGGTTGCAGTGGATTACAAAGGAATCTTTTTCCTCAAATGGCATAAGAAAAGCCGTATCTTGTCATTAACTGACTGAATAGTGTTTAAAAGGCACAGAAAAGGATGAGGCTTACCTCTTTGTGATACCAGTACATGTAAACAAATACAATTCTGTAGAGACACAGTGGCACAGGTTCACAGTAAATTAGATCTTTTATTGCTTCGAAGCAGAAACAAATACATAATTTATGTGCATTTATATATGTAGGCATAATAAACACAAACCTCAGGAGAAAAGCATGAACCACTATTCCTTTTTAAAAGTTTTGGTTGAAATTAATTTTTTTAAAAAAAAGCAGGGATGTTGTAGAAAATAATGCAGCATAAGCAACTTTTTATCTAATGTAACAGTTGAGAAGAAAACCCTTGGTCTTAAACAAATTTTTGCCCCTTTTGAAGTCAGTGCAAAAGTTTTATTTCAAGAGAATCTAATAGAACAGTAATTGCTTGGTACTATGGCAACACCATCTTCCAGCTGGAATTCCAATAGGCAATGAAAGTAAAATCCTGAAGGGAAATAAATTTCTGCTTACCACTTTTAATTTGATAGCTTTCAAAACAAAAGGTGTAGTGGGGTTCTGCACTTAAAGATTTCTAGCTTTGTCTTTTTCTTAAAGTTTGCCTTGTGGATTATGAATATAGGAAGACTTAACAATGCCCAGCCTTTGTGAACTTTTTACATGTGTTTGTGCATTCAAAGACTGATTTCCAACCCTAACTATTCTATGATTTATCCACGACACCAGCTTCTCAAAGAATGACACACTGGCATGTGGAAGGCAGATTTCATTTTGGTAGCAATATTTGGAAGAACAAAGGGGATAAGGACAAAGGACCAAACATTAGAAACAAACAAATTCCTTTCTTTTTAATCAATATCTTGTTAAGACTGGTGAATTTCACACATTAATCTTTTAGTAAGTAAAAAATGAAACAGACTGACCATTACAGGAAAAAAAAAAAAAAATAAAAAAAAAAAAATTGCAAATTAAACTCATCCTAATGCTATTTGTTACAAAAAGTGCTACTTCATCATGCACAACTTCTGTCAAGAGTTTGTACTTTGAAGTATACATGTATTTGAGGTACTGTATTTAGAGGTAAATTCTGAATAAAAAAGACTTGAAAATAAACTTTCTAAATTCTTCCTCCCACACTGTGAATATTTTTAAAGACATGCAAGTTCCACCAAAAATGTAAAAAAACAAAAAATAAAATTCTGTGTTTAACAGCTGAACAAATCTGAAATTGAACTTCACATGACTGTGTTGCAGCTACACAATCACTGTGTTATAACTCAGATGAGACAAAAAAACTTCAAAAAATGCCTGGAGGTTTGCAATGAATTGCTTTTCATTTCTTCAGCAATTGCTGCATAGTGACTGATCTAGTATTGTACAACACAGGAAATTAGCAGTTAAAGTCTTCCATGCATCCAGCATTACATCCTACAAATCCTGTTAACCACAGGAGCAAAATTAGAAGAACAAGAGGAATCAACAAAACTAAAAAGTGCTTAATGTAAGCCATGTGGTATTTGTTCTTTGGTGAAAAACATGAGAACTGTGCACTGCATGCACAAGAGTATTTAATGTAAGATTATAGCTCAATTAAGACAACTATTTCTCTGATCCTGTAACTCTAAGGCATTTTGCAGATGTCTGTGAATCCAGGCTATAAAACAAGTTTCTTTCTGCTCTCCACAATATAAACTCACATTTTATGGAAAGACACAATTAGTGTTCTGTCCAGAAAAGTAATCTTCACAATGGAGATCAAAAGATACACTACTGTTCCAGATGAATCTAAAATAAGGTAAGCTAAATTAACATATACAATATTAAATGTGAATATAGTCCATATATGCAAATATTGCATTAACCAAAAAGCCTAACTGATACTCTTGTTTCATTAAGGAATGCCTGGACTACATCGCAGAGCACAGGGGAAACACACTCTCAGTCCAGCATGAGCCATATCAAGGCCAGAACTGGAGGCAGTGCCACACACAAGGCTGTGCACAGAAGTGGCGTAAGACTCCAACTTCAGACATAGCTATCAAGGAGACTGCTTTGCTGCGCTTTGCTACAGGAATAAACATGCCCTTTCTCTGTTCCAACGCGAACAAAAGTGCATCTACACTGTCATTAATCACATGAAACTGTTTTGCTTCAGATTTGTCAAAACTAATTCAGGTTTGCTGAATTTAGCAACAGATACAGGATTTATCTAGACTGGGAGAAAAAGGTTATATAAACTTTGCTCATATAACCAAATTAAATTGTTAATCCATGCCTAAACAAAAGGTCATTATTAGCTCAAGGTTAACCAAAACTTCTTAGCTAATCTCCAACCTAATTTTGACCTCTCTTGTTAACTGCAGAAATGCTTTCAGTTAATATACTGGTAAATTGTGCTTACATCCCCCCCCTTCTGTAGTTTCTTGCCTTGCAGCTCATAAATTAAAAACCAACTATCTTTTTCTAAGGCTAATTATTGCCCAATTAGCTCCATGTTGTTACCTAGAGTGGAACCAACAGTAGAGACAAACATTAAGCATTTTAATCTGTTTCATGAAGGATGCTTTTATGAACATGAACAAAGAACACCAAAACCTTTATTTCACTTTATTTTTAGCTCCAGATCATAAAATATTACTTTACAAAGCTTGTAAAAATACCCTATTCTTCTGCTTCTGGTGACGCCCATTAGAAAGAGGTTCAGTTATACCACTGTTAAAACAGAACTAATTAAAGAACACATGAAATCAAAAAGATCCGTAATCGTATTAGTAGGTTGTATCCAGGCATAATAATTTCTTATTGCATAATAGTTCTTACATAGCTCCATACAGTGGGCTGGCTTAATTCCTTTAGGGTACGGGTATGAGGTATCCACATCCATAAAATGTCCTGTTTTGTGGAAGAGTAGTTTTTGCTCAAGTAAAAGTGAAGTACCTGAGTTATAATTCCAGAAATAATTTCTCTACATTCACTTGATTATTTTTTCGTAAGTTGGAAATGTTCAGGTTCTGGTAAAAACATATGCAGGCTTAATTTAAAAGTTCAGTCTGAGTGACAAACTAAACCCGGCTGCATTGTAAAATGTATATAAATTTACAAAAAAGCAATTCTAATAATGTAAGAAATGAAAGTCTCAAAGTTAAAAAGAACTGCCTAAATACCATGCCTTATGGTCATCTGAACTAAGTAATATAAGGAATTACAGTTTGAAAACCTACTGTAATTAGATCCTGAAGTTCAGAAATTCAATATATTTCTAATGCTGAAGTCTTACCATTCCATAACTTCATATTTCTTGGCTTTTTTGTCCTGATAAAAGCTTCTTCAAAGTAAATTTATCCAGTCATATCGAGGATCATACTTGCCACCCAAGAGATAACATGACTCTAAATTATGCTCAGAGTTTTCTTCTTTTCTATAGGAAATGAGAATGATCTTCCATTACCCGAACAAAGGCACCTGGCCTACTGTGAACATGAAAAAACTTGTCCATTACTGTTTGTCACATTGGTAGACAAACTCTTGGCTATGAAGGGCCTTAAAGTTTTTTTTATTACAGTACATTCAACTGCTTGGATGAAATCCAGATTCATATTCATTTGTTAGCTGCAAATAAATCCCACTGTACTGTCAGTACAGTTTTCTTATATTTTAACATTATTCACCAAAAGCTCCATTCTTCTGAGTTTGCGCTTATTCTTTGGCATTGGCTTGTCATATAAGCCATTTTTGAGAAGATGCTCCTTGCTGTGATGGATCTGGGCACCATGCTGAAGCTGGAAAGAGCATAAAGCTTGAAGTGGACGTAGTATAGTCTGCAGAGAGACGAAGGGGTTGGGGGAAACAGAAAACCAAACTTTTTAGTAAGTTATTTTAGATACATCAATTATTCCAGGTTTTGTATTCAAGGACTACTTAAAAATGCTGATAAAATATAATTTGGATTAAAAATACTGGTAAAGTATAACCTTTGGAGACACAAAGGGCACAGCTGAATAAGAGATGTGCTAAAAGGAAGCCATATATGAAACGGACATCCATCTTCCTGCTGTTATCCCTTACTCCTTTCCTTGAACCCACTCAATCTTGAGCACCAGCTGCATTACTTTAAGTTATGGCTTTAACTTGACCCTAGCAAGGGACTAGGATCAATTACTGCTCAGCTAACAAGCTAAATAAAATAAGTAACAATAACTAAGCTGTTTGTGCTTGCATGAAAATACCTTGAGGAAAGGTTTTACAAAAAGAGGAGAGGCTCATGATTAAGGCCCTGCTGTCCTGGAGACAGGACCATATCCCTGTTTCTGCACAGCAATCTCATGTACGACAAATGAAGCCACACAACCCAAATTTATCTCAAGTGGTTCCTAATTGTAATTTCTTTATTTTCTGGTCGCCTGGCTCAGTATTACAAGGCCTCGTGTGCAGATGCGTAAAGCAATCACAAATGTAACTGCAGTCAGCAGCTGAGTTTCTATCAAGTAAAATGCGACTCTCCCAAGCATAAAGGAAATTCAAATGACTTATATTTGGCATCAAACTACGTTTCCATTTTTAACTTCCATGGCTCTCAACTTCAATTCACCATCTTCACCATCTATGCTGGGAATAGCACTCACTTAATTCCAAGAGGATATTAAAAAGTGCATAAATGCTTATGAAGCTTTTAGCTATTGCAACATTTATAGAAGCACCCTTCAGCAATTGATAATTTTGTCTTTGAAAAAGAGGCTGAGCTAATTCTAAGGGATAGGGATAAAACAGAATACAGAACTGAGAACTGCAGCCACTAATGAAACATTCACGCTGTACCTGAGTAAGACAGATGTCGTAATGAAGGAAAAATAAGCCAACATCATCCTAGCACACCAAAAGAAAAAATAAATATACAAACCCCATTTTTATTTCATTGTTTCAAATTTTTCATAACTCTAACTACTACAACAAGTAATTACCTTCTTTTAGCATACAAGCATAAGATAGCTGCACTGTCATAAAAGATACACAAGCTTCTAGAGAACTTGCTTTATTCAGAGTTCAAATTTCTGAGACACAGTTTCTTGTGTGGTCATGCACTTTGTCCCAGCCTGGTTCTAAATGCAAGTGATTTAATGTTAAGATGACTCTCTGGTTCCACAGAGTATGCCAGGGGTAGCATACTCCCCACTATGCCAATTGCAGAAGCAATTTTTGACCAGGGAACACTTTTTAATAGATGGAGGTCAAGTATCACAATATTCATTATCTAACAGAGAGGGATAGGAGCATCTCAGGGTGGACACTAGAATGTACTGAATCCATGGATGAACTTTAAATCACTTTTCACAGACTCTTCTATACTACATACTGGGCACACAAACAGATTGCAGACCTGGGTCTATGATGTGAAATTACAAGTCGGTCTTTTCAAAAGGCTTATTAAACTGACATTACTTACATCATCAACAAAAGATTAAGAAGGACATTATCTTAACAACCTCTTCCATCACAGACTAGTAGGATCACAACTTGCATGGAAAAGGCTAATGTCCAATTAGTATTCTTTGACCTGGGATAAACCTAAACTCCAGAACTGTTCAGTCACAAATTCCTTCAGTGACATGTGAGAGTCATAAGCTGGCTGGAAGGAAGACATAACCCAGTGGGTTACATTTGACAGTCACAGAAGTGCAGGAGGTCACCAGGACAGGTTTACAAAGCATTTTATCTTTGAGCTAGCTGTGAGGGAGTATTCAGATAATCTCTGCTGTCTAGTTTTTGCAGAAAACAACTTTCCACTTTCCATGCATGAATAAACTCAATTCCCTGTCTCAAAGTCTACCAGACTTCAGATTTTTCAGAGTCAAAGATCACCTTGCTGTGCTTTGACTTCAGAGAATCACTGAAAAATAAGTAAATATTCCAACACACTACAAATTATCATAGAACCAGGGAACGGTTTGAGTTGGAAAGGACAGTAAAGATCACCTACTTCCAACCCCTGACACAGGCAGGAACACCTTCCACTAGACCAGGTGCTCCAAGACGCGTCCAACCTGATCTTGAATATTTCCAGGGATGGGGCATCCACAAATTCTCTAGGCAACCTGTTCCAGTGTCTCACCACTCACAGAGTAAAGAATGCCTTCCTTATATCTAATCTAAATCTATCCTCTTTCATGTTAAATCCATTCCCCCTTGTCCTATCACTACGTGCACTTGTATAAAATGTTCCTGTCCAGATTTTCTGTAGGCCCCCTTTAGAGACTGGAAGGCTGCCATATTGTCTCCCAGAACCACCTCTTCTCCAGGCAGAACAATCCCAGCTCTTTCAGTCTGTCTTCGTACAAGAGATGTTACAGTCTTCTGAGCATCTTTGAGGCATTCCTCTGGACTTACTCCAACAGGTCCAGGTCCTTTTTATTTTGGAGCCTCCAGAGCTAGAAGTGGTACTCCAGGTGGAGTCTCATGAGAGTGGAGTAGAGGGGGAGAATCAGCTTTCCCTCCTTTTGATGCAGCCCAGCATATGGTTGGCTTTCTGGGCTGCAAGCACCCACTGACAGCTCATGTTTTGCTTCTCACCAACCAACATTCCCAAGTGCTTCTCCTCAGAGCTTTTCATCTGTTCTCTGCCCATCCTGTAGTTGTGCTTCGGATTGCCCCAACTCAGGTGCAGGAGCTGGCATTTGGCCTTGAACTTCATGAGGTTTGCACTGGCCCACTTCTCAAGCCTGTTGAGGTTCCTCTGGATGAAATCCCTTCTCTCTAGTGCATCAACCGCACCACACAGCTTGGTGTTGCTGAAAAACTTGCTGAGGGTGCATCAATCCCACTGCCCATCTCGAGAAGAAAATTGTTGAACAGCACCAGTATTAATACCAACTCCTGAGGAACACCACTTGTCACTGATGTCAACTGACATCAAGCTGCTGATGTGGTCAATGGCTCAATGTTATTTGGACATCAAGCCATTGACCAAAACTCTTTCAGTGCGACCATCCAGCCAATTCCTTGTCCATCCGTCAAATCCACGTCTCTACAAATACTGACAAGCATGTCACGCAGGACAGTGTCAAATGCCCTCCATAAGTCCAGGCTGATTATATCAGCTGCTCTTATCCACCAGTGAAGTGGCTCCATCGTAGAAGGCCACCAAATTCCTCAGGCATGATTTGCCCCTTGTGAAGCCATACTGGCTGTCACCAGTCATCCCCTTATTATCCATGTTCCTCAGCACAGTTTCCAGGAGGATCTGCTCCATGATCTGCTGGATACCAAGGTGAGACTGATAGGCCTGTAGTTCCCTTTTTCCCTGTTACAAAATGAGCATTATGTTTCCCCTTTTCCAGTCAGCGGGAACTTCACCGGACTGCCACAACTTCTCAGGTATGATGATTACTGGCTTGGCCATTTCATCTGCCTTCAGTCTGACAGCAGTACTGAATAAAGAACATGAAAACTATAGCGACTTTTGGAATACAACATGAAAAATTACACATTAATCTGAACATACTAGAGATAATAAATAAGAAAAACAGTTTCTATTGGTATATTCTTGTTTCAGTTGCTATGCAATAAAACCACTACAGTGCTGTTAAGATTTTAATTGTCAAATGTGACATTAATAGCTAAGTACCTTCACTGCCCCTCTGCTATCTAATAAAGAAAAACACAGGTGCTTACAATTACGTACCTCTTGTATATTCGTATTTTTTTCCATGATTGTAAGAGCAACAGCTGCACATTCAAGTGTAGACAGACAGGTGTTTGTTGGCTGTGTACGAATTACATATTGACTTGAAATGTTGGTTTTTATCTGCACCTGAAAAATAGCAAACTCTACTGAAGTAAACAGGTCAGTACACCAAAAAAGACACTTCTTCCATACACTAAGCGAAACACAGCCCCTTCCACTCTGTGTTCAGTTGCCTTCTCTCTTGTTTGCTATTTTGTCTCCCAGTAGCCAATAACCTTATGCTACTTAGTATAATAAAGTAATACCTCTGAATTTACTGCACTCTTAACATACATATGATCCAAGTACAATGCACAATGACAGTCTAGTCACTGACATTATTTACCGTGGTTAAATAATGGTTAAGTTCTGAATGAAAGACTTTTAGAAACTACATTTATTCACATAAGGTACTAGGTCACTGATTAGAATTATTTGCTTACTTAAATCATGTTTGAATATTACTTATAGGCTGTGCCTCAAATGATAACCACTCAGTACTATCTCACAAGTTAAAGGGTTTTAGGGGAAAGAAATTGAGTATACCCACTACAGCCTGTTTTATCAGCTCCAAAAGCTTTTACTGAGTTTATAAACAGCAGTAGAAACATCAAAGGATTTACATTATTAAACTTTGTGTGAAAATTTAGGTATTATTCATTTATTCCTAAAATTTGCATCTCCATGTTTCAACATAACCTGTCAAACAAGTTAATGTTCTAGCAACACTGCGACTATTCTTAACCAAAAATTACCAATTTCTTCCCCCAAAAATTATAGTACAGTACAAAAACCCCTAAGGAATTATTATAAAAGAGAAAGTCAATTTTCTCTTTTTTTAATCTCATCCCACAAACTCTTACACTTTCTTATTCTTGAGAAAATGAGTGACTGTTTCCCATGGCCATTATAATATTTCTCCCATTCTGCTTGCCAGAGAAAACATTTTTCACATTCCTCACTTCACTATTTTCACCCTTTACTTTTTCCATTTTGCTTTTATTTGTAATGCTTCATTTTCCTTCATCTCTTCTATATGCAGTCACCCACTCTTAAAGTTTCGAGGTATCTTATCACATCTTCCAAAATCCATTTTGCTCCCTTGAGTGAAGATCAATGCCTTTGTTATTTTAAGGCTGCTTACCACAATAATTAACTGCAAAGCACTGTATTTTTAATCAGGTTGTATGATTACCAGCTGTTAAAATTAAACTGAAAATGAACCACAAGTCTCAAATAACATACAAATGTATCCATACAATCACAGAATAACAGAATAGTTAGGGTTGGAAAGGACTTAATATCATTGAGTTCCAAACCCCATACTGTGAGAAGGGACACCTCCCACTAAACCATGTCACCCAAGGCTCTCTCAAACCTGGCCTTGAACACAGCCAGGGATGGAGCATTCACAATTTCCTGGGCAACCCATTCCAGTGCCTCACCACCCTTACAGTAAAGAATTTCTTC
>JANRGW010046005.1:0-29077 GCA_024733675.1 Psilopsiagon aymara | reverse complement strand
GGCTGAAAGTCAAAACCACAGCACTGCACCAGCTACTAAGAAGGAGAAAAATGATTGCTACTGCTGAACCCAGGACAGTAGTCAATGTCAATGTTGAGATCCCTTAATTTAAAGCACAGCTTCTATTCCCGCTATTCCTGTATCATCCATTTAATGTACAAAACATCTTGAAAGAAGTTACTTCAATTTTCAGTTTGTAACAGGTGTTGTAAATCTTAAAGGATTCAATTACCAAAAAAAAAAAAACCAAGGGTCTTCTGCAGTCACTGCTCTCTGCAGCTAATTAATAAGGATCTCTCTTTTTCAAATCCCTCAACTTACAGAAGATCAAAGCAAATCTAAGTCCGGCATGTAATGTCACGGAAATTCTTCCAAAGCTGTATATACAGGACCAGGTGCTTCACTATAGTAATGACTATTTCTTCAAAATGAATCCGACCATACAGTCCGATGCCGTGCAAGGATTTAGGAACTGTTTGCTGAAGACACAGATCAAAGAGGAGTTAGCTAACTTAACATCCTCCTTTTCTGTAAGTGGACTGTTCTTCTAATATCCTGAAATTTAATTTTAAATGGGCACCTTGTCAACCTTCCTTGCCGAAGGCCCTGTTGTGTTTTCTTTTCTGCAGTTTACATTCTCTCTAATACACACATGAAAGACAATGAACTGTTAGACTTGCAACTCCACACACATCAGCAGTAACAGAAAAATTTCTTTCGTCAGTATCCAGGAAGAACATTGACCCTCCCCTTCAATGCAGGTTCTGCCTCAATTATCTGTGCAATTCAGTACCAGATCCTGTAACACATGGCATTGCACAGAGAAACTACCAAGAATTCAAGTCATGAAACCACCAAGCTCTTGGAGGATTTTAGTCTCATAAAAGGACTTACAAATAATTTTTAGAAGAGATCAGGATAGAAGATAAATATTTTTATTTATAAACAGCAGTTTGCATAAACACCGTTTTCCAACATGTTTTGAATGGCGGTCTTAAAATTTAAAAACTGGATTCTAGACTGGTATATAGCAAATGCAAATTGGGCAACAGGCTAACACTTCTTGGCCACCTTTTGTGAATGCCTGAGATGTACTTCACAAACCCTCATGCATCAGAAATTGTTGCACTATGAAAGAAACAGATGATAGAAGAGACCACTTAGGTCACAAGAAGAGAGAACAATAGATCCAAACCCAACTCTCTGAAACAAACAACTCCTGACCTCAAGTGAGAAACTTTGCATGAGTTATTAAAACACACATAGAAAATTATGTAAATTTTATCAAGCTTAAACAACCACACAACGTTATAACCAGCAATTTATTTCCACAATGTGCAAATTCAGCAAGCTACCAGTATCAAAATTTACTTCTGACAGGTTTAGTTAATCCTTACATGCACCTGAACTTCTGTCTCTATCTGTCTGGCAAACCAATAGAGCAAGACAGCCTAACCTACAGAAGGTGGGTTTTGGGGTATTTTTTCTTTATCTTGAGGGTCCTACTGAACAAGAAGCTGACCACAAGCCAGCAGTATATCCCCACAGCAAAGGTGGCCATCAGCCAGTGGGGCTACATGAGGCAGAGCACTGCCAATGGGAGATGATTCACCCCTCGACTCAGCATGGGTTAGATATACCTGAAGTGCTGGGTCCAGTGGTGGGCTCTCCAGTACAGGAGAGACATGGAGAGATGTATAGAAGCTGTGGACCTTGAAAATAATTAAGGGACTGGAGCATCTTTGAGGAAAGGCTGAGGGAGCTGGGACTGTTCATCCTGGAAAAGAGAAGGCTCAGAGGGATCACATACACAGGTAACTGATAAGGGGACTAAAGATGATGGAGCCAACTCTGCTAAGTGATGCCCAGTGACAGGACAAGGGGGGTAATGGGCACAAACACGAAATTCCACATAAACAGCAGAAAAAAACTTCACTATTGTGAGGGTGGTCGAACAGAAAGGCTGTGGAGCCACTGCCTTCAGAGATGTTTGAGACCTGACCAGACACGTCCATGTGGATTCCCTGCTGCGGGTTCCCTCGGCCCTAGAGGGACCCCAGGCCTCAGCCATCTGCGCGTCCTGGAAGCTCTGTTCCAAGGACCACAGGCTTGTGTTGATTTTGCAAAGGAGGGCTGTTTCCAAATATTCAACCATCTTTTTTGTGAACACAAACTAAAATAGGCACTTGGCTAGTTATTAGACTCCTAATACACGACACAGTCCTGCTATTAGATTGGAGCTGGCTAAATTCCAAACATACCCCACTGGGTGGGCAGCCTAAAACTCTATCCCTCTAGTACAACGTATGTGTTTCCACAGATCTCTGCATGCAGAAAAGGGGTCTGGGGCACTGATGGGGTACAGAAATGGTATGACCTTAAGAAAATACATGCAGATGAATATCCCAATATACTAAGCATTTATATATGCATATTATTTATTATATATATTAATATATATACACTAATATAAGTATATATACATTAAGCAACTATACAATTGTCCCCAAAAGGTAAGATTTCATCTTTTGCTTTTGATGTTTCCAATCCTGTAGGTCTCCTCAATCAAGATGTATGAACTGTCTGCTTCAGCTACGGGACAGAGGGAATTTCACTTCAGTAGGTTAAAGCATTTTACTGCCACGAGGTTAAAGGGAGGGAACTCCTCTTCACACAGCAGAAATTTGTCATAGAAAAGCAAGCCCTGAAAACATTATTTCAGTATTTAAAACCTCACCAATACATAACAATAAGACAGCCAATCTAAACCTACATCTTTTGTTAACGTAACTCTCACAGGGAAGCACCTAAAATGGACCACCTGTTAAGCCTAGATTAGCAGAGCTTTATAAACTGTGACAAGGGATTTAGAAAACACCATCACCAGCCATCACCACTTCCCCCCTGTGATGCATAAAAGCAGAAAAAGCTTAGGGAAGAAGCCACTAGCAAAGGGGTGGGGGTGGAGAGGGAGGGAAGGGAAGAGGGAGTTCATTATTTTGTAAGCTATGCTTGCTCCCTCCCCTACTTAAATTTAAGGAGGAAAAAAAAAGGAGAGTTGCTAGTTGCTGATGTCATCAAAGTGCTAACATTAATCACTCACAGCATCACTGGTACACGCACAAGAGGGATATAACAGGGATGTTCAGGCAGTACACTGTCCAAGGGGAAGCAAGGAAGAGAGTAGAGAAAAGACATTTTTTCTCCTGTACATTCTTTGGAAAGCAAGGCAACAGCGTCTTTAGACAAGATGTTCTCTTGCATGAATTTAAGTGGAAGAGACAAAAAATCCATGCAACCAGCAGCATCAGAGAAAAAAACTGAAAGCACCAAGCATTGAGAATTCAAGTCCAGGGAATTTGAGGGGAAGAATAAGCAAACTGGCAAGCAGAGATCAGGCAGGAAATAACTCATGTGAAAAGGGAGGGAGAAAACTTCACGTTTATGTCATTCTCACAGCAGCATCACCGTATGAAAATTCTGCTCTGAAATTTGTCAGGAAGTGGTGGTAAGTACCGACTTTCTAATCTATAAAACACCAAATGGGTTTTCCAAACATTTACGTGTCAGTAATTATGTGTCTTCTAATAACTGTTGTTTTGTGGCAATAGAAATGTATTACTGTTATTTAAATAAAATCCAGCCATCCTACTTAGAAAATGCTGTGAGGATAAACTATTGTTTGCAGACTGTATTAGGAAGTGTTCTATAAAAAACAAATTACAATTTTAAGTAACCAGGATCTACCGACTAAAGAAGAGACAACTGATCAAGTAAAAGCTCTGATCTCACTAATGTGCCCCATTTTAATATCTGGAAAAACTGGGTAGATGCCAAAATGTGTCTAATAAGTTTATTTGATAGCGAACTCAGCTCCTTTATATATTGTTGCTGTATCAAAAAGGGTGCACTTACCACACAATTAGAATGGCAGCATCTACTTGGATCAGTCCCATGTAACATTTCACATTGTATTGAAAATAAATATCTTTTTTTCTTCCCACTTCCCAGTAAATAAAATCCAAATGCCTCAAGCAACAATTTTCATACAGTCACAGAATTCTTATAATTAATATAACTATCAACATCCCACTAAAATAATGTGTGTATATATATATATATATATTTGCCAGCATCTTATCTAGAATAAAATACAATAAAACTATTAGAGAATATTTTCAGGATATACAAGGAGCAAATCTTACAAGGTGTCTTCATCAGGAAAATTCTCAATATTCAATTGTTATTAAGCCAGGAGACTTAACATTTTAAACCTAATCATAAAAAAATAATAATTTAATTTTTATGATGAAGTCATAAACAATGAAATACAGTGTTAACGACACCGGCATTTCTCTTCATTAAAAAAGTAAGAAACTTTCATGGTGGAAAATCCTCACATCAGTGTCACTAGAAACTGGCTATTAAACCAAGAGAATCAGACTAAATTGCTGAGGGAGGCTCTTCTTCAAAAGTTACCCTCAACAATAATAAAAGCAAAAAACCCTTGCCAAACAAATGAGAACACCCACAGGCTGTTACGAGATATTCCTTAATAGATGTGTTTGGAAAATTGCAGTAGATGTTTTCTTTTCACTATTTATAGTGGAAACAAGCTGAGAATCTCAAAATACCAGCAGTTTTTCAGATTTTAATTTTATCATGAGGAGTATAGTTCAGGGCAGGTAGACTATGGAATTACACACAATCACTTGAACAGAAAAGAGACTCAGTCATTATTTTGAATGGCATAGCATACCAAAAGGTATGCTATAGTGAAAACAGTTTTTCATTAACTATGCTTAGCTTTCCTCAAAGAGGATGACTAGCATCAAGACTAAATGCTGTGATACTGATGCTATTGTATCACAGCCACTGCTCTGTCAGTGGGTACAGATGTGCTAACTCACAGGCAAAAACCAGAGAATAAGAAACTAATGCAAACAATACTGGAGACAAAATAATATGTGGTGATGTTTCCACATGTTTTGTTTTCCAATCAATTGAGACTGGAAAAAATGAACACCTGTGGATGGTAGAAGAATTTATCCCTCAATATCTATTCCTACCACCCCTCTCTTGCCACTTAACATTAGAAAATTTACTGCTCACAAAAGCAAGCTTTGAGATTATGCATAATGCCAAGTTAGTAAAATAAAATGCAAGATACTCAGACTAGGGAGAAAAACAACTGCCACATCTATTTTTGAGTCATCTGAAAAAAAAACCCTGAACTGAAAACAAGTGGCTCCCCAATTGCAAATTCTGCCAAACATACTGTGTCTCATGGAGACAAGATACAACCAGTCACCTGTACAGGCAGCAGCTCTAGTTGAATTTCTATAAGCATATGTTTATCCTTTCACTTGGGAAAGAAATGCACAGTTTTAAATACTCCAAACTTTATGAACTTCCAGCTGTCACTTTTACATAGCAGTACCAAGAGCAGTTTCCTTATGAAATCCTTTCCTCAATTACAGAGCACTACAATTACAATCCACACGGCATCCCCACTGCTGCAGCTTCTACATAACCTCCTGTAAGACGAACATCTTCCCTTCCCACAGCGAGATCAGCATTGGGAGAGAAGAAAACACCTGAGCAACATCCTGATGGGAATAACCGTCCAAAACATCACAGGAAATACGGCAATGGTAATTTGGCCAAAAATGGCCAGCTGTGCCGACAGCTTCTACAGCATCATGTACCACCCTAACTGGAACAGCATGCTATCCAGTTACTCAAGAAAGAACTTTCAGAAGGAAGAGAGGGTGCCCACCAGTCGTTCCTCTTTTGTTGTTGAAAACCTAACTCCGCTAACAACATACATTGTGTGCGTGACCTGCCAGTCTGCAAACCCCTCCAGTGACCAGTGCAGAGTTTTTAACACACTGGAACGAGACCCAGCATCTGCTAGCAACACCAAGAAAGAGCTGGCACTGGGCATCTGGCTCACCAGCAGCATCCTGCTCCTCATCATTGCCGCAGTCCTCCTCTATGGCTGCCTGCACCTCGTGTGCCGCAGGAGACGCGAGCACTTGCAAGGGCCGAATGGGACCTCCAAGCAAGACCACGGGAAAGTGTGGACCAAAAGCGCAGCGTACACCTCGGAGGAGCTTGGCAGGCAGAGCCAACTGATGCAGGACACTGAGGAAAAGCATCCAGGTGACATCCAGTTAGCCACAATCATAGAGAATCCTTCAGTGTGCAAGGAGCCTGCCATGCCGACTTCCAAAAGCCAGGAACAAGTGCCAATGACTGGACACTGCTCTGCTATAAATTAGAAACCTTTTGTCAGGGAGATTTTTACTACATATGACATCCCAACTGCTTCAAACTCATCACATGCATTGTCAGCGTTCACAATGGGCAGCTCCAACTGCAGTACTCCTGGCTGCACCTGTGGTGTCACATCCATTTCCAACAGCCTATACACAGCTAGGTACTCAGAGGCAGAGGTTCAGATGCCCAAGAAGCGAGGACTTCAGCCACACTCCGTTATTTAAAAATGAAGCATGTAGCAAGTAATTGATTTACACTTCAAGGGTTTTTCCTTTTTTTTGGCTGCTTTTCTTTAGTCTAAAACTGCAAATAAACATGAAATTAATCAAAAGTGACCAAGAGACTTTTTTGGGTTTTACTAGCATAAACAAAAATGAGTAGAAGTTTTCAGAAGGCAACCCCGACTGCTACACTACAGGTAACTGGAATGCACAATCCAAGTGCAGTGGTTTTGCAGACTGAATTCTACTCCCACAGCCCTGCTTCTCAAACTAGACACTACAAAATACTACACTCAGACAATGCACTTTGCTGACCACGGTGTTCTCCATAGCTCCCATGTGAATGAGGACAGTCTCAGGACGTAAGCTAACCTCACCCAGATTTCTGTCTGAAAATTCCCTTTGGCCTAAAAACATGTGCAAGATAACTCTGTAAGGACACTTCCAATGAAACTAAGGTAATACCTTGTGTTACTGTATTTTGCACTCTTTTGCACTCACCACGAGCTACCCTCTGCTTCATAGGCAAGTGACTCCCTGTAGAGGAAATGGAGTTCAGAGAACCCAAGTCCTGGCCCTTTCTTCCTTCTTTCCCTTTCAGTTTTAATGATAAAAGTCATTCACCAGCTGCAACCACACAGTACGCGTAATGAAGGTAGCAAGGAAGCAAAAACTTGCCAAAACCCATTTTATTCTTACAAGAAGAAAATCTGATGTTTATCTCACTCTGCCTCGAGATTCATGGCAAAGTGCCAAGAAAGGCCCTTTGAACAGAAATCTGTTCACCTCACAACATGACAAGTCTTACCTGGATTACACATATAAGTCACCCTGTTTTAAATCTCTTAAGTGCATTTGTGTTACATAAAACCATAATAAATCTTAAGTATTGCTGTATAGTATGGTATGTCTACAAAACAAAGGTATGCTGTGACTGCAGGCATTATAAACTGCTATTGACACGAACATACACATAAAGTCAGCTCTTGCTAACACAGCCTGGTTACATCAGTGAAGGCCGCAGAACTGCTGGCTGGGCAGCTGCCATCCTTTCCAACTGCACCCTGGAAGCCAAGGGGTTGCATGATTTTGGCAGGAGAGCACTGTCAAATATTTCATACCAAGCAGTGGGTCTTTTCAGCTACTGTATTTTGACAGTATTTCCCACAACTTGTGAAAGACATCAACTCTCATATCGCTAGAAGACAGAAGTTGGCATAAGTTTGATGTATTTTCATACCTATCCTAAGTAGGAAAGAAGCAGAAACACAGAAACCCGTGCTGAATGGGGGCGGGTATTAGTTTTAGAAAACACTTCAAAAGGCATCTTCATTGTGTTAAGTTATCAATAATGTGTTCTCCACAGCCTATACCCTGTTTCCTCCAGCTGACACGTTTTACTTTGTGTTACACCTCAGTCTTAAATAAACGGCGCAGATGACAACAGTTTACTGCTGTTCCAAATGAAGGTGCTTTATGAAACAGACACTGAAGAACATTTCAGAGCATGAAGCCAACACTACAGGTTTACTGCCAAAGAGGGGTGGCAGACAGAAAAAAATGCTTTTAAATGATCTTGTAATCAAATTAACGGTTAACACTTCTCTCATCAAAGAGAGAAAAAATGATTTTGGTGTTATAGGGATCGAGCCAAGAGACACATATTCTCATCTCTGCCAGCATCTTGGGCCCTTGAAATCTTGTTTACTTCTCTGCATTTCTCTTTGCTTATATGGGTTTTAAGGCAGTCTAATACATATATTTACATGCATTTACATGTTATAACACTTGTATATACCATACTGAGAACAAGGAGCAGTTCAGTCTTAAAGCAGTTCTGAGGCAATTCACCTAACAAATTATGTTATTTATACACAAAAACATATATACAAAAAGACACATGTATATATCAGATTGAGAAGGCAAGGAGCTACCTGGAAGTGCCCCTGGAATGGGATTTACTTCATCCAAATATAAGCCATTTCACCCACGGAGCTTACTGTGCATTTCTTAAACAAACATTTATATCACCTCATAAGCAATGGACCATCTCGCACCCACAGCAAATGAGCAACGCATAAGGAGTGTCATCTGACTTCTCCACTGGTTTTGATGAATTCATGACACCACACACTCAAAGCTACATGATTCTTTGTCTCTTGCTCAGAAAGTTTTATTACAGATTCATTCAGGTTTATACTGGCAACTCTGTGTTTGGGTAGTTCACTGTCTAGTTTTAACAGTGATCTAGTAAGGGGCAAACATTCAAAGTGATTACTAAACCCATAACAAGAGGCAACAGAGTGCAAACTGATGTCAACTTGTGCATCAGCAATGGATAAAAACCATTATATTCACACTGAGAAGTATTTTCCAAATGGGTCTTTGTTTACTAAACAAATGAGTTAGCATTCACAAAATGCAGAAGATAAACAAACATGAAAATCCTTAGAAAATGTTGTATAAACCAGAAAGGATGCTCTTAAATACTGGTCTACACAGTCTCTATAAAACCAGGTACTTTATTATCATGCAAGGTTAGTTTCAAAGCTCCAGATGAGACTCTTTCTTATATTCTTATTTTATGTATCCAGCCCATGTTACCAAATTTCAATCTAACATTCATTTCATTAATCCTACACACACTTCACCTGAGTAAAGGTATTTAAATGATCATGCCCAATGAGCTTTTAAAATACTCCAACCCACTTAAAAGGCTGATGAGCTTCTGCAGGTTAGCTCCTTCTTGACAGTTCTGCTCCCAAGTCAGCCAGGAGAACTGAGCTGTATCTGTGCGATTCTGTTGTGCTAATTGAATGAAGATACTACTCAGAAAACTAGACGTAGCAGAGGATACGGACATAACTGTATATGCCAAACATATATCATATACAGATTATTTGCTTTGATCCTTTTAGAAATACCTGTGAATATGTGAACTTTGAAATAAAAACTAAAAATGTCTTTAATTTCTCTCAAGCAAGCGCATTGCCTCTGCAAAGCTTCTGTACAAAAGGTATTTAGCAATTACAGTCCAATACGTGTATGTCTGAGTGCAATATGCACAAGTAACTACAGTGCTTTTTTCTTGACCTAAATAAACACCCTGCATTGTAGAAAAAACCCCAAACAAAACCCAACCAAACAACCCCCAGCACCATCCAAAAAAAGAAACAACACAATAAACCATACAAAACCTCCCAACAATACCAAACAACAGAGCCCAATGAAGAAAAAGAAGTGTCATAGTCCTTGGATATATGATCAGTACAAAGGACTAACCTGGGTATCTTCAGTAGCTCAAGAAAACTCAAAAATACAATAAAATTAAAAATACACAGCTACTCCATAGCTTACTGTTAACCAGGCAGGAGGCAGTTTAACAGTATAACCATTAAAGGACCCAAACGAGGATGTGATAGGACTGCCTATATAGTACACGGAATAATATCATACAGTTATATCACACATTAGAATGTGTAGCCTCTATCACATAAGAATTAGTATTACTTGCAATATACAACAGGAATATCCTCCTAAAATTCCATTCAGATATCCTCAATTCCAGAATACTTTGGATTCAAAAATAAAAATATACTCTTGTAAAAATTTAAAACTACAGAGAGACAGGAATATTTGCTAGTATAGACATATCCAGTCAGGAAATTTGCTCCAGAAATGCATTTTGGAGCCCCTTTGATTGCTTCTGCTCATACAGAAAAACAATCAGATTTCTGAGTATACCTCAGAATAAAGATTACTAAACTCATTTTAATAATGTAACCTGATAACTGGGTTCCCCAGGTAATCCTCTTTCATTCACCCCACTGTATCATCACTTAGATAAATTAAGTTAGCTATCTCTGCTAAATTCAGTGGGTTTTTTGCTCTTTACAGTGCATCTGGTGAATTCCTAAAATAGTAAGGAACACTGTAACTCCAATGTAAGAAAATCCCACTTCCCTGTAATTTACTGTTCCCTGTTGGAGGATAATTGCAGAAAACACAATTCACACTACCAGACAATCAGCTGTTACGTTCCACATTAAAGATGTGAATCTTTTTCCACATTCCACCATTTTAAAAGCACGGAAGCTTTACAAATGCATCAGATACGTTAGGATTGAAATCTGTAACTTCTGAGCTATTTCTTCAGCTCTCAAAAACTAGCTTGCTGGGCAAATCACTTCACAGAGATTGCACAGTATAACTAAGATATGTGCAGAATGTAGCAGTAACACAAGGACTAATTATGCTCACGTTTAAGGAGGAGCTAGATAATGAAAGTAGTTAGATGAAAAAACAGTACACATATAAATTACAAAGATAATTGAGTACATAATTATAAAATGCCTTTTTTTAGTCAACAATCCTTAATTTGATCCTTATGCTTTTATTCTTCTTTCCCATACTTTTATTTTGCCACACTGATACTCAAGAAAACAACGCAAAATTGAGAGTGACATCTTGTTAAATATTCCCAAATGATTTGCTGGTTTATACTGCTGTTGGAAGAAGATCAGTATTTCTGACTGGACAGTAAAAATGCAGATACACGTGCAACTCCTTTAGCTGTCATTAAGGTTCAGGTAATAACTCTGAAGCATAAAAAAATTAATCTGCAGTGATCAGGGAGAATAAATCTAGCCCTCCAACACACAACACTGCACACGTGAGCATATCATTGGTCCTGTGGATAGAGGCTAACTTTCCTCCCTTGGGTAACTCTATGAAAGCCCATGACTGTTCTCTTGGGCTTGTCAACTTGTCTCTCACTCCCTCAACTTGTTTCTCACTCCCTCAACTTGTCACCCACATAAGCTCCTTTCCAACCTCAGCACTGGACATTGCCTTAAGGCATACAGTAAGTAACTGCACGTCACGTACACTTCCATTGAAATCTTGCATAAACATTCCTGACACTCTTAATCTACAAAGCAAGAAAGATGATACTAACAGAGGAGATGAGACGGCCAGAAGGCCAAGTTCATTGCAACAACTTTGAGGTCCTTGGGTGGAAGATGCCAAAGAAATGCTACTTTTTTTCTTTTTCTTTAGTAATCTAAGCACTTTGATATCTGCTAGTTTAAGATGGTCAGAATCTATAATTACTTCTAAGTCAGAAAACAACTGAAGCAGTTTTCCATATATTTTCCCTTTTCTCCTGCCATCATGTTTTCTTCACTGTAACAAGGGAGCAGCTGCACTCAAGATGGGCTCTTGCTCTCACTTCACCAGATGACTAATTAATCTTTTCTTTGAGTCTGCTTTGCCACTATAAGCAACTGTGCAATGCAAGGTGGTTGAAAGAAAGACTTATTTTTAGCTATGTCAGATAAAACTAACCATCAGACTAATCACTTGCACTTTGGCTGAAACATATGGTGAGCTCCACAGCAAAGTCTGAAAAAAGCACGTATGTTGAAATTAAAATACTCACAAATGTATTTGAGTCCATTTTTAATAACTTTCCAGAAGATATCTTTAAACATTAGCAAACTGTAAATATAAAGGGAATTAAATCCAACCTTTGATCCATAGAGATACTGCGGCTGTGCATTAGGCTGCTTATCTCTCTGAAACTCCTGAGAAAATGGTAGAACGGTCCGAACAAACCTGTAAAAACAAAGTAAAGAATTCATTAATTATACTTGGGTTAGTAGGTGTGTGCCTAACACACCTTACCCTGTATAATACTTCTTTTATTTACATATAAAATCAAAAAAGCCAGATCAGTAGCCTTTCAACCCAAGCTGAAACTGGGGAAGCACATGTTCTACATTGCCCAAAACCCTAGACACAAATCATAATGCAGTTCTCCATCACTTACTGAGACCCTGTTCTTTCAGCAGTGTGTAGGTTCCCAAAATATTTGTCACTTCTACCCTAGCCCAACCCAGCAAAAAGAGAAGCAACTAACAAGGTAGCAAGAGCCTCTCAGAGAGTAAGGAAGTTCCTTCCAAACTTTTGCTTCCAAAATTAAGTCATTGGGAATAAAGTACACCTTCAAAGAAGAACATGGAGTTTCTATTTAATGTTTTGGAGCTTTCCCCTCCTCCTCACCCCCTTCCCCAAGAAACTACAGAAGAAATACTTTAGGTTAATACCTTTTTAAAAATTCAGGAAGAAGGGTACAATCTTTGTAGCAGAAGTTTGATCATACTTTAGTGTGAGCATGTACAAATACAAATCATGGTTAACTTTACCCTTCTATCTTGTTAAGAGGATGACAGGAGAGCTACGAAGATATGAAGTACTGCAAAAGAGAGGATCAAATAGCCTACTCCAAGCTGAGGTCCCTAGGGTCTGAAGAACGGTGCTTAGGCAGAACTCTCTGAGCACAAGTCCTCTCAAGAACAAGCCATGCAGGCTGGCTCCTCCGGTGTTGCCTGTCAACTGTGTAATGCACATTTTCCAGCACTACAGTTTTAGTGGGGAAAGAAGTTAACAACTACCACAATCCCAAGTCTGCTTAAATTTACTAAACAGGAAAATTACTGGTGCATGTGTTAACGAGTTGGATGGCTAGTTGTGTTTTAATTTGATAAAAAAGATTTCATGGTAAGTGGTGAAAGCTGTACATCCACAGGGAAGAGGAAAACCAGCTATTTAAGAAGTGTACACCAAATGTCCATATCAGGTCAGGCTGGTCTGAGTGATAGCAGAGTAAAATAAATGCATCTGGGAAAAGGTTTCAGAGAAGGAAGCTTGCGGTACACTATAATATCGTAAGATACAATTACACCTTGACCTATTTTTGTTTAAAATGTTCGAATTTAATCAGCAAATTAAATTAGTATTTTTTCTAAGAAGAACATAGAAATTCCATTTTTAGTACATCCATTTTCTAGCTGAAAACAAAACTAGCCATCATGGTAATAAAAATTGTTTCACCCAAGCATGTATAAATTGCACCATGTTGTCTACAATTTTTTCAACAGTGCTTTATTTCTGAATAATCTGAATGATTCTTGTGAGAATCTATAACCTTAGGACAAGGGTTTCTGTATTTTTTTAACCTGCTGAAATACAAGTATACACACAGTTTCAGCTACTTGCTCATATATATTTTAGCCCTGAGTTTCCAACAGTACTTGTACTTGCTGAAGTCTAGAAAGTGCTTGCTTTTAGAGTTTTAAGGAAAAAAGATAATTTATGCATATTATTTTTAATACTATATATATAATTCAAATCCCCTGACACATTTCCACAGTTTCCAAGTTTTCCCCCTTCTCTCTCACTTACACAGCAAGTGAACATTTCCTCTTGAGATTACTTAAATCTGCTCTCGGCACAGACACTTCATTAATGAGTTTGAGAGATGCTGTAAACATTTGATGGAATTCAGACTAATCTGCAACATATGACAGTCCCAAAGATTACTCTATTTCCCCTTCTTTCTTTCCAAATCCTGAGTTGTTTTTTTTTTCAACTGACATCAATTCTCAAACCCTAAGATAACCTCTAAAATGAAAGAGATCAGAGATACCATGTCATTTGAGATAAAGCTGGGTTTCAGCGTGCAGATGCACTGGGCAGGAGCTGATCAGTTATCACTAGATTAAAACCCTTACAAGGAAAAGAATGTTTCAGAATACAAATGTGGGTGTATCCCATGACTTTGGGAGCTGTAATTATAATTCATAGTCTTTCCAAAAAGGTATTATGAATATATTTGAATTACAATGTCATTAGCAGCCGGGAGCAAACGAGTCTGACTACAATTGAATGGGGAAGAAATCACAGCCTCAGAAATCAAATACTGGAGAAATACTTCTGAGACATAGCCCCCAGGTTTCACTAGCTCTGTACAAGCACAGGTAACTCCTGTGTGTTCTCCAGTGTTCCTCTACATTATAGGGGTTCTTCCATCTCTAATGTTTCAGAGTAGAAGCAAAACAGACTTAAAGCTTTCTTAAAGACCTGAAGCAAGCATATGTTATATACATCAGGTGAAAGACGCTGAGAGAAGAAAGAAGAAAAGGAAGTAGGAGCAAGCGATACTGTCACTTGCTATTTATGAAGGGGCTATGGCTAAGACTGAGGATACAACGGCTAATGAGAGTTCATTGTTCTGGGAGGTATGTCAAATCCAAATATGCAATTCAGATAAATATTAGGGAATTCTTCCCTCAAAGCTAAGGGCTATATAGAAATCTTCACAGTACAGCATCATCTGCTATTCTTCAAAGTTTTTCAGTGTGAGTGATTTCTTTTTGACATCCTGCTGGCTGGCTTCCTCTTGCTCCTCCTCCAAGAAACAGAAACATCTCTTTGAAGGACTGAAGCTCTTTGAATATAAATGCTAAATGTAGGCAGCCTTTCACTTTCCTGGGATGGAAACCTGCTCGATGCTGGTTTTGGCATACTCCAAGATAACCGGTGCTTTTCATTTTTAATCAGTGTTGATGAACTCACAGCAATTTATCCACTTTAATCAACGCAGGTTGTAACCAGTGAAAGTAGATTAAACAGACTAAAAGCTTGCTGGCTTATGAGAGCCTTTCAGCTGTGATTGCTGAAGGACAACACGTGCCCCAAAGTATTTTAGGGATAGAATAATTTTACATTAGTGTTTTTGATACCTACCAAGAAATTCACAGTAAACACTTTACAAACGAACCTAAATAATTCTATGATTCTAATTACCATAACCTGTTTCAGAAAATAAGGAGAAATCTGAAAGAGACCACTTCAATCAATGAGTTTGCTGACTGCTACTGCAGCCACCAGATCAGAAAGAATCTAATTCATAAACTTGCTGAGCTTCATCTCAGATGCGAAAAGATATCACAATCCTCCCTCCTGGCTCATACGGAAGTATGAGAAGTAGGTCTCCTTCTGCACTTCCTTGTCTAGTTAGTATGCACAATGTTAACTTCCAGCCATCTCAAATTAGTTTGTCATGTCTACCAGATCTAAAGGTAGCCTTACACCTCCTCTCTTAGTGAATGCTAGATCTAACTCACCCTTCTTGAACAAGAGAGAGATCAGGAAGCTACAAAATGAAGTGTGAGGAAACAAGCAGCAAACAGCAGAGTAACAGACACCTGCCACTCCATTGCTATCACCTTTCCTTTTGGCAGAAAGACCTTTTTGTTTGGTGGTGTTTTTGGGGGTATTTTTTTAGGTGGGGAAAGGTAGTTGACTACAGTCACCCCTGCTTTGCATGAGACTATATAACTAGACCATTTGGCAATTTGTGGCAGAAACTAAGTAGCTTTCACTGCCAGGGCTGCTTTTCAGGTTTGCTGCAGGAGTGTCTGAAAGGGCTGAAAATATTTCTGAACCGTGACTGTCAGAGTATATGTAAGACAAGAAGACACAGCTGTTCTCCTGAGAAAACTAGTCTCAAGAACACCATGAAAGAGACAGAGAGCTTGCAAAGAAAGGGAGAGACACAGGCAAGCAGGAAGACTGAAAAATAAAAAGCTGGTGGTTTTGTTCATTCTGTGACAAATCTGTATCCTCAGAAGACATATGTCATACTGCATTCGGAAGAGTGCTATACATGTGAATTTTTAGCAAAGAATACAGATTTGGATAATGTGTTGAGAGGAGATGCCAATGACACCACACTGTGTGGTGCAGCTGACATGCTGGAGGGAAGTGATGCCATCCAGAGGGACCTTGACAGGCCCTTGAGAGGTGGGTGAGTGCAAACCTCATGAAGTTCAACAAGGCCAACTGCAAGGCCCTGCACCTGTGTTGGGGCAATCCCAAGCACAAATACAGTCTGGGCAGAGAACTGTACTGAAAGCAGCCCTGAGGAGAAGGACTTGCGGGTGTTGGTTGATGAAAAGCACAACATGACCCAGCAGTGTGTGCCTGCAGCCCAGAAAGTCACCCGTATCCTGGCCTGCATCAAAAAAAGCATGGCCAGAGGAGAGCCATGAAGATGATCAGAGGGCTGGAGCACCTCATTTTCTTTACCAATGCTAAATTGGTCTTCTCCTTCCATATTAGCATGCATTGTGTTCAGGACTGTCTGAACCCATGACAAGGACTAACGGAGGAGCAAGCGTGAAACAACCTAGACATTTATTTGGGTTGAGGATTTTCTATGCTTTCTTGACACAAATGACAAAAGCTTTCTGGAAACAGTAGTCAGACTTAACTCCACCTCATAGAATATAGAATTGTTTGGGTTGGAAAGGACCTTAGGCTCATGCAGTTCCAGCCCCCTACCATGGTCAAGGACATCTTCCACTACATTGTGTCATAGTTGCTTAAAGCCCAGTCCAACCTGGCCTTGAACACTGCCGGGGATGGGGCAGTCACAACTGCTCTGGGCAACGTGTGCCAGTGTCTCACCACCCTCACAGTGAAGAATTTCTTCCTTATATCTAATATAAATATACCTTCTTTCAGTTTAAAGCCATTTCTCCTTATCCTGTCACTACGTGCTCTTTAAAAAAGCAAGTAGTCATGGATCTCAAAACCTCACTCAGCTTTAAAAAAAGGACTAGGCAAAACAATGGGGATGAAAAAATATCTGCTAAGGGGCAGAAATGCACTAACCATCCCACTATTTTTGTTCTGTTGAATGTTCAGGAAACACCTGATCATTGCTAGAGGCCAGCACGTCTTCTGGGAAGAAAAAATCACCACAATTCTCTCTTGTTTTCATACTTGGCCTTTGCGTGGCTGCTGCCAGTGTCAGGACACTGGACTAGAGAGTGCTTTGACCTCACTGCAGTTCTTATGCTCCTGCCATTATCCAAAATTTTGTTCTGTTTTGTGATTGACAAGAGGTGGACGAAAAGCACCCTTGGATTTCACTGCTAATGCCCATCTGCAGACATTCCCTCACTCATCTCCCCATTCCTTCTCCACAGACTGTTGCACTCAAGTCTGGACCCAGCTGTGCAGCTGCACAGCACTAATGAGACTGAATTTCAGAAAACGGGCAACTGCAATTACTAAATTGCTAAATCTTTTAATACCAGCACCGCTTTTAAATCTCCATACATTATCAGATATAAAAAAATACTAAGTCTCAAATATGCGATGTGTTTCAACACTCCTGCATAAATAACCTTAGTCTTTGAACCAAACCTGCAGGGCTCCTAAACACTTGAACTCTTCTACAAATATTTGAAATTATCATGTTCAAGCTTGGGAAAAGAGAGTCAAAAGGGAGTGGATACAAGTTAATCCGACCAAACCACTACCTTTAAAAGAAGCACCCTTACACCTAGGCTGTGGTCAAATTAATAAAGGAGAAGACACGGGTATTCCATACGTTCCGGGAGCTCCACCTCCAACCCCTCACCACCAAGTAACCTCTCTGCTTTTCATCGTGCTTATTTCTCTTTCTTCCAGCCTTTTATTGTTACTTTTCTTCCTTTGGTTACATGTAGCTTTCATGCAAGATATTGCCTATCAAGAATCAGGAATTAAACTACGAGCTCTCACAGAGCTCCTCACTATGTACACGCAAACAGCAAGGCAGCAGTAGACATAATGAATGTGCTTAAGAACTATGAAAGGACTAGAAACTCCCTGTTCCCTTTCCCTTCTCAATGGGCACTGTACAGCATGTACAATACACATTAATTCCACACTGCTGTTTTTCACTGAAACCAAAGCAATTCTGCGATGAAACTGGACACATGGCAAGCATACTGGCTAAGATCTCTCTCCCTTTACCATCTCTTTAATTAATTATCCTGAATTTATTACCAAATAAACTTGAGGATCAGCCTAACTCCATTTATGTGTACAATTTTTAAGCAGTCAAGCAACAGTCCTACAGGATTCTGCTGGTGTCCTCTGGAGTTCTATCCTTCCTTACCAAGCACAGTGGTCTGCAGTATGTCAGTCCTTATAGCCAGTATAAGCACAGATTGAACTGTTATAGGAGATATTGAATGTCCTTCATGAAGGTTGACAGGTAAAGGATCAGCATTTAATCAATATTTTTTTCTAATATTATATTTATATGACTCTTAGGACATCAACACTGAATATTCCAGTGTTGATCTCCAGATATATCAAGTGCACAGTAGCTTCCTCAAAAATACATTCAACTTTCCTATGCAAACATTCATGTAACAGAAGTTTCTTGGATAAAACTTAACCACAAAAAAGACTCACCCTTTTTTTTTTTTCTATGCAGATAGAATCTTGGATCTAAAATACAACATAACCATCATGGAACATGTCAGACAGGGGAAGCTCTCCAAGAAGACGGTGAAAGATGAGAACAGGCTTCCTCCTCTTCCTACAGCTCAATATTCATTATCACTTTACTGTCACTTCACAGTGCTTTAACCAAAACTTGACTAAAGGCTAAAAGCAACACAAATCCTAAAAACAGCACAGAAGCAGGAAGCCTAGAAATGCAAAGTCTCAAGCACTGCACCTTCCACTCATTCAAACTTTAGATCCCACCTGCCTCTTTCTACTTTATTACTCGCTGTCCTTAAAGGCTTCAACTGTTGTTACAGTGAGCACTGAACTCTTCCCTTCTCCAGCAGACAATCCTTTCCTTCACATTAATGCAGAATCAAGAATATAAATTTATTTCCATTGTCTCACAGTTGTGGATCCTGTTTACCAAAATACCTTCCTAGTATGCACTTTGCAGTATTTTTGGACACACTTGATTTTTCAGCATCAAAGCTAACTCATTAAAATGACACAATTTGGATGCTGTGGTTACGTTTGACTTCTTTTGTGGACAAATAACAGGCTTTCATGTATTTGACAGTACTCAGTAAAATGACTCATGCAGCTTTATTTCAAGCAAAGCACGAGAGGCAGAAAATACACTAAATGAAAGAAAATGGACTTGCTAGCATCTGCTAGGAAAGAAGTTGCAGGAGGGTCGTAGAGGAACTGCTGTAGACAAAAGGCTGCCATGCTAACCTGTTGGTGGATCCGTTGTAGCAGTAGTTTGGAAGGAAATCATAATTGAGTTCCCAGAAGACGTGAAGAGTAATTCTTCCATAAGGGGCTGACACATTGTGATTGGCTTCTCTGAACATGGCATCAAAACTGTCCAAGGTCATATATCTACTCAGAAGCTTGTGAGTCATTTTGTTTACCTCTATCAAACCATCCAGCTCCTACAAGAAAACAAGAGGAAAGAGAGTCAGCAGTGCATTTAGCAAAGTGTAGAAACTCAATAAAGTATGTAAATAACATCGACTAAACAGAAGACTAGAAATAAGCCAAAATAAAAACTGACTCCCCCCCACTTTGATAAAAGCTGGAAAGAAACAGTGCTCTTGGGAAAATTTCATAACTATCTCCCACCAAACCCCTCTGAGACTTTAAGGGTATTCATTAAAATTGGTCCACACTGCAGACGGGTGTCAAACACAGATCTGTGACAACTCTGATTCCTCTGAGCAGAAGATAAAACTCCAACATTTAAAATAGGGTCAGACATAGGCCAAGAAGTATCTTCTGCATTTACCACTTTACAAAACATCACAACGTTATTTCTGCAACTAACTGTTAACTAACTTTTATAGTACCAGCAGAAATAACACCACATTGACCATAAATCAATCTCATGGTTTATGCTAATGAAGAATGTACTAAGATGCAATGAAAGACCAGACCAGATATTTGCAAATGTTGTGAAGGTCTCCACAAACTCACTAGCTGCAGACTACACAACTATGTGTAAGCTCTGCTTTTCACAATGTTTCTCTTCTTGACAAGAAACTCCTAGTATGGTTTCTGGCACTTAGAATTTTAAATAAAAATAAAATTAATAAAATAAGTCCATCTCTGACATCAGACACTGAAAACACCAAACACAAAAGAAATCCAAAAAAATCCAAGCGCTTCTTTCAAAGATTGTTGCACAATGACTTAGTGAAGGAATGCCCAGTGGCTTTGTTTAGCTGTGCATCAAACTACTGGCCATCTTCCTGTACAGTGCTGTCAGACTTAACTGCTCCATGTTTCAAAGGATTTTCAAATCTGTAAATAACAGTTACTTTAAGGAGAAAGAAAAAGAACAATTACAATTGTTTTTACAGTGTTCAATCTGAGGGGAAAAAATAGTTCAATCTTTTAACTACCTTTATTTAATTTATTTAGCTTAAAAATAGCAGAAATTACTGATTAGTTAAGCTCTTAGCATCAGTTTCTCACTCAGGAAACTAAGCAGATTTCAGCAGAATTATTTTTCATTAGAAAAAAAAGGAGGGGAAAATAAAAAAGAAGCACAAAGGAGGGACAAGCCCTTAGCCCTGGCAGTTTCTAACACAAGAAAAAGAGAGAACCTGTGACCCAAGAAACACATTGCCAACAACTTCATTTACCTAGCTACCAAGAAAAACCTGCACATAACAAAGACAGACTGCATTTCAATAATTTAGAGGTTATAACACCAGGCACTGGAAAGTTAAGGGTCTCAGTATTTATCTTCAGAAAAGATTAAAATTAAATCAAGGTAGCTAACTGCACGACAAAAATCTCACTGCTAAAATATATATTACAGAAAGATGAATGCTAAACTTTCCTGCATAACTTTATTTTTCATTCCAGCAGATCAGAATGCATCCAATATTTTTCTTGTTGACTGCATATTTACTTGTCTGGAAATAAATTAATTTTTTTTAACATTTTAATCAGGAAACTAAACCAAAAAGACACCTCAATATTGCACAGATACTCTTCTTCCACAGGCACAAGTCAGATCTTGTTCTTCCACACAAAAAACCTGCTTTTGTCATGCTACAAAAACAAGCTGCCTGCTTGGTACATAAACTCATCTTGATTCTACCAAACACAAGGCTGCTTTGTTTTGGCCTCCAATTTATCTATAAGCATGGACAGAAGTGGGCAATTACAAACATTTAAATCACAAGAATGCTCATTTTCCCTGTTTCCTCATGGATCTCAGTATATAATAGTGTAATAATCCCCCTGTACTCAGCACTGGTGAGGCTGCAGCTCAAATCCTGTGTTCAGTTCTGGGCCCCTCACTACAAGAGAGACATTGAGGTGCTGGAGCTGGTCCAGAGAAGGGCAATGAAGCTGGTGAAGGGTCTAAAGCATGAGTCTTCTGAAGAGCTGCTGAGGGAACTGGGGTTGTTTAGTCTGAAGAAGAGAAGGCTCAGGAGGACCTTATCACTCTCTACAGCTACCTGAAAGGAGGATGGAGAGCAGAAGTGCCTGATCTCTCTTCTTCCAAGTAACAAGCAACACAACAAGAGGCAACGGCCTCAAGCTGTGCCAGAGGAGATTTAGACTGGATACTAGGAAAAAATTTCTCCACTGAAAGGGTGGTCAGGCACTGGAAGAGACTGCCCAGGGCAGGGGGGGAATCACTGTCCCTGGAAGGTTTCATGTAGACAAGTATCTTAGTGACATGGTTTAGTGGTGCACTTGGCAGTGCTGGGGTAAAGGTTGGACTCGATGATCTTTAAGGTCCTTTCCAACCTGGTTGATTCTGTGATTCTGTGCCTTCTTTACAGGTGATGTTTACAACTCACTCCCAAGGCCCTTGGTTGCAGCAGGTTTTGGTTTTGTTTAGTTTATTTTCCTGGGCAAGGAAACAAGATTCCCATTCTCAACCGAACTGGGACTTGCACAGCCCCACATGTGGCAGTATACTCCAGAGTACTGCATGAAGTCAAGTTGAAGCACTGTTTGAATGAAGATGCAGATTAAGGAATGGGGAAAAAAAAGTCATAGCACATCAGAATGAAGTCCATAATATACTACAACGGCAACAGAGGATTTTCCAGTATAACTTATGATGTAGCTGGAAATCACTAAAAGAATGAGTTCTGCAAGACTAAGCTGTTTCCCTAGTAAGAGGTTTGGTCAATTCAGACTTAGTAAACCAGACAAGATAGCCAGAGGAAACTTTTTTGCTTCTGACATTAAAAACAAATACAAATCTACAATAGGGAATAAAAAAACGCTAGATGCCTACCATTCTCAATGCAATAAAAAAAAATTTAAAATTAAACCAAAACAAAACTAGCATCTAGATCCCAAATGCAGCGTCAGTGCTCTGGCAAAACTGCAACACAACACTCACCACAATGGAAGTCAAATCCTCACTTTCAAATCGTCCAATTGCTAACTCCATTGACCTGTACATGGCTGCTGAAATTCGCTGTGTGATCAGTCGGTTCAGGTCTATTGACCTACCAAGAAGCTAAAGAAAAATATGCTATGAAGTTTTGGACTGAAAATTAAATTATGAGACAAGCTGTACAAGGACTATGAGACGCCACAGATTAACAGACTCTCACATGGTGAACTCGCATTCCAAACACACAGAAAGAAAGCAGATGGACAAATGTTCTAAATTCATGAACAAATGAGGTACTAAAATTTACATCCCAGTTCTCACAAAAAAAAGCAAAATCACATGTTGCATTTGCGTCTAAGTATTTGTATCAGCATTTTATGCTTCCATGACATTATGCTGACAACATATTGAAAACTGCTGAAAGACATTACTAGGAAGACAACTCTACCACAGATGACATTTCTATTTGGCTTGTGTTTGCTTAACTGCAACAGACATTGGCATTAAACATGATCCTTTTTTTTTTTTCTTAATTTACTCCTTCATATGACAAAAAAGCTGATCTGAAATGTCAGTCACACCACTTGGATGATGGAACATAGAGCACAGAAAGAGGTTTATATACCTACATAAATCAACATCACTATATATATCTACATAAATCACCTACATCAAATCAACTACAACTGGAAAATTGCCAAGCAACTCAAATACAGAGTAGGAGTTAACTCACTTGGACATGTCTCTGTTTCAGCAGTGTCTCATAACGGTTGGACTGTAGCAACTGAATGGTTGCTCCCTGATTCTTGCATTCTGAACGTAATCGTTTATCCAGAAGCAGGCTATTAAGACATCAAGAAAATGCTTAAAGTATATTAGACAGAAAAGCAAGAGCAGAAATCCATAAATAAACATTCTCACTATTGGAATAGCTACCTGCCAGCCATTGCCTTGTAGTATGCAAATATTTGGTCTGCCAGCTTGTAGACAAATTGGTCAAAACATAGGTTTACCTTGGGGGATGGAAAAAAGGTGCGTTTAGAGATATTTGAAATCAAAAGAGGGGAGCTTCTCCAAGACCTCCCGCTGTTTATCACACACAATTAAGAAACCCAACACATCCAAACTTCCCAGTATAAAAGAACATGACATTAATTTTTCAGCATTAATGTGATGTATTTTGCACACGTCTACAGGTTTCCTCACAACATATCACCCAACCCGTTACCCATCTTCTGGTCTTTCTTCTCTGTTCATTATCTCCAGCTGTTCTGATTCTCTTATAATAGCCTTGTCTTTTAGCATCATTTTCACATTCAGGTACAGACCAGTTTTCTCCCATAGGTAAGATTACCTCTGCTTCAATCTCATCATAGAGGAACTGCTTCTTAAATTTAGTAAGTGCATAATGAGCACTGTCATTATACAGGTCCAAAGAATATAGAACATACCTGAATGAAAAAAAATAAATTAGAGTTACACGTCCACAGAAATTATGATGATACAGTCATGATATTGTAATCCAGTCAATACTGCAATCTATGTGTGGTTCATTTTTTACTTTTGTATTCAAAAGTATCACAAATTCTCCTATAAGAAAGCTTTCATTACTTCAAGAAATTTTATAGGAGTTTCCAGTCTGAAACTTGATTTCTAGATGTAGCTTTCCATCAAAATGAAACTATGCTTCTACCACTATGCATTAAATTTGATGTCTTTGAGGAGTAAGTAAGGAAAACTCACTCAGAGAACAACACATTTGGCTGGTGCAATAATACTTATATGAAAGGTTTCATATTTCAATTATTCACTTCAAAAAGAAAACTTTGAGAATCTGGAAACTGGCAAATATAAGGAAAATTTTACTAATGCTAAGAACACCTTCTCAGTGACTGCTTATTAATACCAATCAAAGTAGTAACATTATAATGAGTGGCAATAATTAAGAATAATCATTCCATGGAGGAGTGCAAATAAGTCTTACTCCATCATTGATGCCTCTTTGGTCTCCAAAATATGGTCCGTCAGAATCCAAGGCATGGACATCTCAATGGGAAACTGAATTCTTCTGCCCATGGTCAGCTCTAAGAAGAATTCCCTGAACCACAGCTGGGACAGATCACAGCACTGCTGCAGGGTTTCTTTTAGAATAAATAAGGAAGAATTACACTGCCAGAAATATATCAGGAACAATACAATTGTGATTCTGATGATGCAATGTGAAACAAAAAAAGCAGGTGTGAGTCACTAGAGCTATACATAGGCCAAAACGCAAACCAAATTCAAAACGAAAAGCCCATGACTTTTCCACAGAGTTCCAAAATCCCCGTTGGCACCCATAGTGGTGCCTTGTTACAGAAAACAGTGTGGAAGTGGACCAGACTACCAGTCAAACAGAAAAACTATGAACACCAGTAAAGGGGGATCTCAGCTGGGGCCTGAGAAAGCTGTACAGTGAACTTTGGGAAACAGCAGGCAAAGGAGAGAAAATTGTACCAGATCCACCAGTACCACCTGTCCCTCTGGAGGACTGAATCACTCCACATGTTCCTGTTGATTAGATGGGCAGGAGATGACAGACACATGAAGGAGGGATTAAAATAAAGTGTTTCTAAGGATACTGTGAAGGGCTTGGAGGTGTGCTCCCACCTCTCCAGAAAACACCCAGAAAGCTTGAGAACCAAAATGGGAATGAACTTTTTACTTTAAGATATGCTGAAGACCTTTTTATAGTGCTGTTCCCCAGTAGCATTATGACTGACATTAAGACACTCCCCCTTCTCTGAGGGTAAAGGAGTCCAGCAGCAAAACAAAAATGAAAGACAACACAGCATGGTGATGACAAGGACTAGACACATTCAATGTCAGTAAGTGAATTCTTTAGGACAGCATGTTTCCGATTACAATTAACTGAATAGTAAGAGTAGTGAAATGACATCAATTTTACCACAACAGAGAATTTGTTTCCTCTGTACTTAAAACAAATAACAAAAAAATAAAATAACCCAAAACACAAAACCTACTTCCTTTTTAAAATTTCAATGTGTATAGTCTTATCTGTCCCTTGTATAGAAATACATACATAAAAAAATAGAAAAGGGAGGTAACAATATGAAATTTGACACATTATAAACATATGTATAACAGTCAAAACAAAAAGCCCACCACAATACTGAATGTCAGGTCTCAGAAAAAGTTTGGACAGACCATGGCTTTTGATAAATAAACCCAAGGTAAGTTGTCTTAGGCAATCGGAAACATTTTCCAGGTCGTGTTAGAGGTGTTAGGACATGCTAAGCTGGACACCGATCATCTACATATCTTACCACTGAAATTTATCAAATGAGTGTAGAAGAAAGACTCGCGATGGAATTTTTCTATGTCCAAAATGGTGGGCCCCTCAAGGCTACTTCTCAAGGTTTTCTTGGAACCACTTTTGTCAGCAATGAGGGACTCTAACATAGTTCTCACCATGTAAAGCTGTATCATTAAAGGAAACAATTATGGTGGAAAGGGGGGGAAAAAAGGAAAATACACATGGTACATTAGTTGAGCAACACTGAGAATTACTGTCAGTAAGCGACCGCTCCACTTCAAATTGAAAACTGGCACTGTGTGGGTAAAAGCCTTTCAGGCAAGAGGAACAGATGCCACGCTAGCCTATGCACCAGCACAAATGCCTACCCATGGCAAGGGGACCTCCACTGACACTTAGCAGCAGACCATTTGCAGTGGAACAGTTCATATCACCACAAAAAGTAAAAGTAATAAGTAATGTCTTACCACCAAAGTTTAAAAGAGGCGGATAGATGTAGGACTGCCTCAGAAACTTGTGTGTCACATGCAATAGCTTTTCCAATCCCAGAGACTTGAGCTGCTTCAACAGCTCAGCAGAGTTTAAGGACTCTGTCATAGTGCGAACCATGTAGAGCTAAAAACCAACAGACAGGGGCAGGCAGGGGAGAGAGAATCCGTTAATATAAAACACATGGGTAAATAAGGAAGGGGGAAACAGAAACAGAGGAAATGTGTTAGTTTGTTAAAAATGAAAAGCAGCATAGCAAGCATGCAGAGGAGGACATATAGAAAGGCTTTTTCATTCAGAATAATCACTGCAAATTGGTGCTCCCTCACGCGAAGGGAAAAGTCCCCCTTCATTTCAGAGGATGCTCAGAGAGCCATTAGCTTCTCAGATGATTTTGCAAAGATTTCCAAGTATTACCAATTCCTACACGGCCATTTTAGAAGTGCATGAAATTGAGAAAAACCTATCTAAAATTAGTGGACTTTTATCTCCCTTCCTCCTGTCAGCTGAGACAGACAAGTGTGCCAGCACAAGAGCAGAAAAAGCAGACAGAACCAAGTACTCTAAGCAGCCTGTTGCAGCCAGTGAACAGAGCCTTTAAACATACCAAGCACAGGAGAAGCACACTGGTAGTGATACTTTTTTTTCCCAGAGAATTGGAAATTAAATCATTTTTTTCCAACTCCCCAAAACAAAAATCTTACCACAATTTAAGCAACTTTTTATTACTGAAGACTATTATCCATAAATGCTCTCTTCCCCATGGATTTATAGGTATTAGAAGACTGTCTTTACAAACCACAGCTGCTTTCAATTTTTCACCTAAAGTGCTCAGTACCTCATTTTCCCAGATGAGTTATGAATATCAGACCATACATTCTCCAAACAAATCCACAAAGAAAATAAAAAAAGAGAATTATATGGAGCTAACAAGAACGGTCATCTAGGTATAGGATTCCAATGACCACCACAGAAAACACACCTGAAATACCTCTTGGTTTAGTGGCAGCAGCAGATTAAATTGATTTTAGGGAGCAGTTTTATCATTTATTACTGAACAGTAAGAGGGATCTTGTCAGAAGTCAAATACTCTCCCATCTTTTGCAGGCAATATTTATATATTAAACATATTTTAAAACTGCATTGACATCTACTGAATAATGGGATTTAACAAAAAAAACCTACCAGCCATACCAGAGATGGAAGTCAGTCAAGAATTAATTCAAATAGTTTAAAAGCATTATTAAAAAAAACAACCCATTATGAGCTCAACAAGAAAATATTTCTTCACTGGAAGTCAAATTAAAGAGACTGAACACTTGGAAAGATGCATCAGAGAGTGACAGCAACCCAGACAGAAGATTTTGGTTAACTATATGTAATTTTGTAAATACAAATCTAATCAGAGTAGATTTATAGCATTAAAAATGATAATAATTCATTTTTTAAATAGTTCAGGCCAGAGAGAAAACATTTCATGCAATAATTTTTGACAGATACCACAACCATCAGACAGGAAAATACCTGAGTGCTGGAGGGTCCTACTGCACGCCTTGGGACTTTGATGTCAAAACCACTTTTGGGGTCCTTCTCTCCCCTTAGAGCTGGGTCATTGAACGGCTCGTGGCCCGCTTCCCAGTCACAGACTGTCTTTCTTATGGCCTGCAAAACACTGGACGCAATTCACACTACTTCAGACCGATACGCATACAAGTGCACTGCTGAGAACATTTTACTTGTTTTAAGCCCTCTTCCACGAGCACAGAAACTTTGCAACAGCATTTGAGAGCTCGGGGTAACTCAGAGCAACCACAAATGATTTTGCCAACTACTTCAAGAATACTACATCCAGGAAACAACTGCCCCACACTGGTTATCAAAAAGGACAGTCCAAAGTCCTTCTCCTCTGTCAGAAGAAAGCTGATCTCTTAGACTGGCTCACGAGAGACAAACGTCGCTTGTCAAGAATTCACCTCTGGGGACCTTAGCAAGCACATCAAGCCATTTTGTTCACGTAAACCACAAAGCGCAGATTACTCCATCAAACCAAGGCAGGTTATTAACTAAATTAAAGAGGCAATCCTGGTTGAAATGAAAAGCAGCAGTAGAATTCCTGTTTCCAGCAGAAATCCAGAATTCAGCTGGACTTCATGCAAACAGCCTCATACTTCTAAAATGGACTTCAGGTACTTGTCAGAAACCTAACCAGCCACATCCTGCGGCATACTGAATGATGAAGCAAATGTCTCTTCCCAGATCTGAGCAGGTGTGAAAGTAATACTTCTCTATTTCATGAACATCCCTGGGACAAAAAGACTCTCCCTGCAAACCTGATAATTTGGAGCAACTTGTTTATTTTTAGCTTATAATATTTTTGCAGCAGTCAGAGCATTTAGCAATAGCCTAATTAGCCAAAGACTTTCACCTCTAAGAGCTCTGCAATGAAACATGAGAGAAAACAAATGGTAAGCAAGTCAAGATTAAAAGCAACCAATAAGGGACAAAAAAGTAAGGACAGGAAATACCACCAATCAGTGTTGGCAGATGGAGCACTTGGAAGAGAAGCACAAGGCTAATAAGCCAAAACCAGCAGAAGCTGAGAAAGAGGGCAGGTTGCTAAGAGAGCAGAGATAAGACTATGAGGTGGAATGTAAACTTGAAACACAAGGAGAGGAAACACTGGAATCATAGAATCATAGAATAGTTAGGGTTGGAAAGGACCTTAAGATCATCTAGTTCCAACCCCCCTGCCATGGG
>JANRGW010046001.1:0-60499 GCA_024733675.1 Psilopsiagon aymara | reverse complement strand
AAGTCCTTGGCCAGACCAAAATGTACTAAGCAGTAACTAAAACATTGGTGTTATCAGCACTGTTCTCAGGCCACAAGGCAAAAACACAGTGCTGCACCAACTACTAAGGAGAAAAATGACTGCTACTGCTGAACCCATGACATTCCCTTATTACTGGTGGTATCAGTAGTGGTTTGTGTTATACCTTAGTTACTGGACTGCTGCTATCTCAACCTGTGGGAGTTACATTCTTTTGATTCTCCTCCCATCCCTCCAGGAGCAGGGGGAAGAAGAGGAGAGAGTGCGCGAGCAACTGCATGGTTCTGAGTTACCTCCTGGGTTTAAATCACGACAGGAGGGAAGTCTGTTTTGCATATATTGCAATCAAATATAATTGAATTTTTTTAATAATTAACAATATCCTTTTTAAAAAAGTTAGCCAAATTATAGTAATGTGTGGTCTTATTCTGATTGAATACATGCATCTAGATGAGGTTTACTCCTACTCGATGCGATGGCAAGCAAACTGCTATATCGTGCTTTTTGGAAAACAACCCTTTGAATGTTTTTTGTAGCTACTGAACATGCCCAGTGAGACTGACTGAACATATCCAAAGTAACAGGATGTTTTTTAAAGGCAGATCATGTGTGTTATGTGGCTTGCTAAGCAACTAATTCAAGCATGTGACATAAGTGGTTTTCAGGCTGAGCTCATTGCCTCAGCAGAGGTTTTAAGTGCAGATTACTTAAGTGGAGGCTAACACTACAAGAAAAGTTTTTCACTGTTGGGAGGAAAAGTGCAGAGTTCTGCACCTGCGGAGCAACAATGTCATGCACTGGTGTGTGATGGCCAACTGGAAAGCAGGTGGACCAAAAAGGTCCTGAGAGTTGAACATGAGCCAGAGATGTGCCCTTGCAGCAAAGAATAATGGTTTCCTTGGCTGTGCTAAGAATGTTTCCAGAAGGTTCAGGGAGGTAATCCTTCCCCTCTATTCAGCACTGGTAGGACCACACCTGGAGCACTGTGTCCAGTTCTGGGGTAATCTCCCCAATTTTTGTAAAAAATTAGATGCAACAGTCACATACCGATCTCTTTCAGATCTGTTACTTCTTTTAATTGGTTCCTGTTACCTGGCTGTTACTTTCTTATTCAGTTGCTTGCTGCACACCTTGTATGGTGTATTTGCAGTTTTCATGTTTGGAAACGGTGCATCTCAGCATGGAAACATCTGCTATTCCAGTAATTTTATGACCTTGTTGCTTGTGAACATATGTGAACAAAAGAATTGGTACCAGTTATGCTTTGCTTGAGGGAAAACAAGGTAGTTTACTGGAGCAGCAGCTACCACAAATAGTAGGGATCTGATCGTGCAGTTCTGTGGGAAATAATTTGTCTATCAAGGAGTACTTAAAAGATCTATAAAGCTTCCATAAGGCTATTTTGCTGCAAGTGAATTTCTTCACCTTTTTGATGGTAAGATCAGCAGGACCATTTTGGAGTAGCTGTAAGTAATTCAGTGTCCATTTAGCAAGAAAACTTTCCCTGAGTTTTCAGAATGAGGGTTTTGGATTTTTTTTTTATCAGAACTGGAGCCCATCCTCCACCTGTCCACCAGAAATATTTCTTTCTGCCCACTAACTTGTAAAGGAAGCCTTGGAAGAGCAAACTCCTAATTCAGTGCCTGTTATCCCCCGTCATGGTCCCTGAAAAACACTTCTTTGTGTATTTGATTAATGCTGTTAAAGTATTTTGAAGCTGAATAATATAACAATCAAAGGCACTGTATTCGTTCTCTCAAGTTTTCACTTGTGAAATATTTAACAGTAATGCACTTTAACTACAGATAAGGGTTTCATCCTTTTTCCAGTAGTGTTGATAGTTTCTCCTGTAACTTTAAACCCATTCCCATTAAAATAGCATAAAAATAAATGCATGGTTTCTGAAAAAGTTAAGTTTATTTTTTTTTTGAAACAAAATATCTACAGTGACATGGGTGACAGCATAGTTTCACACATTTTAACACTTCTGTCTGCCAAGAATGCCAGTTTAAGTACAATATGATACTGTAATACAATAAAAAAGGAATTTAATCAAATCCATGCACAACACATTTACTAAAGAGGAAGTACTTTGAGATGAAATTGCCATCAGACAGAACTCACAGAAGAATAATTTGAAAACTCACAGACAAGTCATTAATGCACTATCATGGAAAGTTTTTTCTTTTTTCTTGCTGTAGCCTTTAAAAAGCCAGAATCACTATCACACAAAGTACTGCATATTATATTAAACCTTTATGTCAAAAAATTATGGCACAATTTCTTTTTATACAACTCACATATCATGGAACACCAGTAACTACTTTAGTCCATTTCATCTGTTAACATCACTCTGTCATACATTAAAATACAAACATAAGAAATACTTCTTGCATATTTCACAAAGATGAAAGTGAAGAAGTACAGTAATATTCAAGCATGGCAAGATTGCAGGATGAGCTGACATCCTTCAGGCATTTAAACCACTGCTTCTAGCAACCTAACCTGCTTCCGTAAGTCTTCCAAACTGATAGTATTTCTGTAACTACTGTAGGTGATGTATGAGGCCTGAAGGCACCTCTTCCATAACCACTCTGAAACAGAATACCCATTTTATTATTAAGAAGTAGTTTGGTCTGTGATTTATGTTTTTCTTCTTAGTTGTCTCAAAAAGCAAAAAGTCTGTGATGAGCTGATATTGTTCTCATCTAAATAACCATTTCATTCTACAGGAAGATGTGGATAAAGTTATTTTACTACCTCACAGGGGTACTGTATGAATTAATAGCTCATTCAGCACTTTTACAGTTTAAGACCAAATTCTGCTCAGTTGGATTAGATTAGTTCCTATGATAGTTCAAATGAGAACAGAAGTTTCACATAAAGTATATCTATCTTTTGCTTGGGCTAGGAATTGTATAAATAAATTCATATCCATTTAATACAAAATTATTGCTAAAAATAATACTTTTTTTTTAAGCTTAAGGAAGACTTTTTATCTTTCCCTACTATTAAAAATATAAGGTTTTATACAGTTTATTTTACTATATTTTTATCTACATTATCAACCTATTATTTTTTAAGGGGTTATAGTACAAAATGGAAGCAATATCTTACTCCTCATGTGTAAAGTGCTCAACTAAATCACCTAACTATAAGTCTTTTTAGTGAGTAAACAGAATCATCTCTCACACATCACAAAGATTCTGGAACAAACTCTAATAAAGAGAATCCAACGAAATTCAATACATTAATGAGCTGAAAAATGAATTCCTACATTCTTCCTGAATTTCTCTAACCTGTTTAAATAGTAGTGCTTGCTGTCAAAAATCTTTGACAGTAGAATGTGCTTTACTTTGATGTTAAAATAGGTAAATTCAACAGTAGTATCCATTTTCTTTCAAGCTTCCTCAAGTTTATCATCTTTATAGAAAAACAAGCCATCCCTCTAACCATGCAAGCCTATTTTGTTGATGGTTTTAAAAATAAAATGTATTTTGCTATTCAGAATTTAAGCTGTACTTTGGTACTGTGGTAGTTGGATGTATCTATCTCAAATTCCTGAAGATTTTGGCTGTACGAGAGGTGACGTGTATTTGGCCATGTCTCTCTCTTTAGTGCAGGAAGAAGAGACAGTCATATCAGAGGTTCCAGGCACTGCTTTGGGCTTTCCCTCTCTTTGTGGTCCCTTTTATGCTATGTACAGCCCATGCTTTTTATTCTGTACCTTCCTGCTGCACTTCTCTTTCCATTAAGAAAACAGATGGTGTGGAATTCAATTCTCTGTCCATGCAGGTAGAAACTTGGCAGTAGTTGACATATATTGTTTCCCCCTGCAGCTATTGCTTCCAAACAAACAACTGTGCCTATGGAGAGGATACTGGGGAATGGGGAAAAGCAGCAGGGATATCTTATGCTTCCTTCTTTCCGCTTTTATGGTGACTGACACCTGTTTGATAGATGGAGCTTTCCTCCAGATTCTCCAGTTTCTCCCTCTGTTTTCCTTGTATTGCAATGATCTTCTAATGCCAGTATTTTATTTATATATGACTGGACTAGAAAGACCAGCAAAACATGGTGTGGCCAGCACAGAATCTGCACCTAGGGCGAATAGTGACTTGTGACAAAACTGTATTGGCTTGTCACATAGGTGTTGTGCTTATGAGAGGCCTTCTTGTGTGGCTTTGCTAAGGACCTGTACCTAACAGAGCCCAGGTTCAGTGGCAGTGACCTTTGGAGTCCTTTTAGATGCAGGAGAAGAACTGCTATGTATCATCTGCATCAAGCATTATCTCCCTTATGATTCTTTTTCTGCCTCTCCACTGCCTCTTTCACAGGACTGAAGCATTACTACTGTAGTCTGATAAATACCGCAGAGTATCTTTCAGTTCTTGATTTTTCTTAATGCTATTCCCTGCTACTTCAGTATACAGTTACAAAAGGATAATTTCCCACATTAATCTTAGCTGATGATGGTAGCTATTCTAGCTTTGTACAGACGGCTGGTATGCAAGCTGGCATTTTTAGACTTGTCCTGCAGTGGTGAGTAGCAGACATTTGTGCCTTGAAGTTTCTTGTTATCTGTCTCAAATAATGGTATCTATCTCTTTCTTTACCCTGTGTTTTTACACTAAGTCATTTAGGAATAATCTAAATGAAATTTAAAAGTTAAGTTTTTCTTTCTTTTGAAAAACACATTACCTAGTGAACTGCAGAAGCTTATGTTACTTTGGCAAATGATATGGTTTCAGTAGAAATACCCAAACCTAGCCATTCAGGTGAGATTATGGTTCCATTACCTCCAAATAGCAAATCTTTATTTAGCTGAGGGCAACAGAGTGACATAGCAATTGTTATCTGCATTTGAAAACATCATCATGGAACCATTTTTTGCTTTTCCCCTCTGAAATACTTCTGTTATTAATGGATTGCTAAATACAAAAATGTTCCATCAACACTGTAGAGTTTTCGTAATGACATTTTAAACATATTACTTTATTTTCAATGTTTCCTGTTAGAAAACTGAGCATTTTATGTAAATTTTCAGTTACAGAAGTAAGGTATGTTCAATTTACCATGTAAGAGAAATCCAGCTCCACTGAGGAAGGCATGTACCTTCCATTAGCCAGATCTAAGACACTCTTCTCTCACCATGGTGCATGCTTGAAGAGACCCACCCTGAGGGACAGCATTAGGCATTAGGTCCAGTCATTAAATCTGCAGATCTCACTTATTTTAAATAGAACATATATGATATGTAACAATCCATTAGGGATGCCAGAAAGTAATCATAGTGAAGATTTATGCATTTTATTTTATGTATATGCTGTAATTTTTCCTTAGATTGCATACTCTAGTCAAAGAGAAATGTGATACAGGGTTCTTCCTCCTCACTGAGGTAATATCTTCATATGTGAATGAAGGATCTTGTCCTTCTTGCTTAATAGTTTACATTCCTTCTGACTCCATTATATTTTGCCAGTTTTGTAATCCAATCTCTCTTTTATCACTTTCATGATTTCCTGTCTGATTTCTCTGTTTAAGAGCATAGATCTTTTCTGCCTTAAAGAGTGAAGAAAGAAATTAGCCCTAAATTTGTTTAGCTCTGCATTACTCAAATTTGTTAGCTTTTGAGATCAGGTAGTACTACATGTGTGAGAGCAATAGACTATTGCATGACTGGGAAAGAGGCAATGTGAAGCTGGTAATTAAGTGTTATAACTTAGAATAGCTAGGAGTTATTCTGATCTGGTCAGCATTTTTTTATGCATTTACCCACTCAAGTATTCTTTATTGAGTGCAGGTCATGTATTTTAGAAGAAAGATGAGCCTGCAAGGTAATGTAATTTTTTATTATTTCCTCTTGATTATGGATCCAGTACTTCAACCAGTCCTTAAATAAAATACTGTTGACTTTACTGACAGCAGAATTAAATTGACATCCTTTTTCATGCAATACAGATGAAGACAACTTTGCCAGAGATGAGTATAACCCAACTGAAATGTCTGTCATTAGTTCATAATACTCCCTCACATAGGTACTCTCTCACACACCTTCATAACTGGACAGTGTATTTTGGAGTATGCGCAAAAAGAGATCAACAAAACCAAAAGACAACTTCAGCAAACAATAATTGTTTAAAGTTAATTGAATTAAGTTCAGATCATAACTGAGGTAAAACTATAAAAATAATACAGTTTTAAAATAAAGGAGGATTAAAGAGCTTCTTTCTGACACAGTTGAGCAAAATCTGAGAGCTACTATTTTAGAATCTCTAACTAATCCTCAGAGGAAAACAGCAAACCCAACCAAACCCAAGGTTGCTGTGTTATAATCCTCAGTGCAGAATCAGTGCAGAATTACACTGTTTCTGTTACTTCATATGCGCCATGCCTTTGGCGGTGCACCAGATGTTTGCCTCCAGCTGATTTTGCTTTTGTATACACATTCTGAGCAACAACAAACCAAAAATTTAAAACATATTAAAAATAAAAATATTTTGTAATGAGAAACAGCCTTAGGTACTGGACTTAGAGTACCTTGTAGTTCTAAATGTCAGATTTCTGTATCTTAGCATGATTTTGTTCTGCAATAGACAAGATAATTAGCAGAAGTAAACTATCTTGCCTACAAACTAAATCATAACTATGATCTATTATGCTACAATTCAAAGAAGAAACTAATATGACTTATTTAATCCTAAACAGGAAAAATCTTTCCAAGGGTTTTAATAGTTGTTTTCTTGTTTATTAAGTACAATAAATGTAAAAGACCATCCAGATCCTTTTTCATGTTTCAGAGCTGCAATTTTTTCCAAAATTGTGAAGTGCTTCTTGTCCAGTAGGTAAGACATATCAATATGCTTCAAGAATGAGACAGAAAACTTGATAAATTCATAAATTAAAATTCCCGTATTTATGTAATATAGGAGATAAATGCTCATTAACACAGCTGTAGTTTTCCTCCAAATATTTCAGTTAAGAAGTTCACCGCTTGCTTTTAGTTTTGGTCCAAGATATCTTTGTGTTGAATCAGAATGAAGCATTGCAAATTTTCAATGTATTTTGCCTGTCTCGCAAGCTTATGAGTTGTATCAATTGAGAAAAAACCAAACCCTTCAAAAAATATAAAAAGGTTTAAAAATATTATAAGTTTCAATTATCAAAGTGTAGACAATTAAAAAGAAAAAAGTCCTTTGCAGGAAAAAATACTTCATAAATTTGAATATATTTATCATATGATATGCTGGCTATTAGGCTGTAGATATCTTGTCCTGTCAGAGGTGATTTTAACATGCACCTTCCAGGGCAACAGTAATATGAAGTTCATTGAACAAACTGTATAACTTAAATCTGTCAAATATGCTCATTGCAAAACCACAGGTACTGTCCTTAAGACAAGAAAATGTCCCTAAAACTGTGATCTCGAATCAGTCATTTTTCATTATCTTCTAAATTAAATTAAAGGTTTCAAATACTAATCTATTCTGTAACACTGTGGGATTTACCTAGGATATTCTGAATCCATTTTTAAAATTAAAAAATACCAGAATTAAAAAAAATTAAGGAACATCAAAGAGTACTGTACAATTATACCACTATGTAACAGTATGTATAAATACTTGGCAGTAAAGCTTCAGTAGAGAGTGATTTACAATGAAAAAGAGTTGATAATTAGTTTGACACAGGAAGTTTGTAATAGCAGATGTATCTTCCCTGGGTGTTATTCTTCCATTCTACCCTTCTGACGTGCATTTCTAACAGAAAGCCTCCTGTTGAACATAGCAGACAGATCCGCATGTACTGAAAGCCTTAATCTTAATCTTATTATTGGTGAATGTCCTCATGCCTGATGATTTTGTAAATTACCCAGTAAAAAATATTGAAAATCAGAAAGGCTAATGGGAAGCAAGCTCTGGATATTGTGTCTATCTTCTTGGCACGGTCAATGAATACCTTTCTCATGTCATCAGGGCTTTTTGGTGCAGTTTGAACAGGATTATTTGGCCCCTTTTGTGTCACTCCATCTTTTGCTTGCAGACATGGGCCCATTCCATATGCTGTAAAACTAAACTGACTTTCCCTTACATCATCATCCTGTTGGGGAAAAAAAAAAAAAAAAGAAAAGAAAGGAAAGAGAAAAATCAAGAAGTGTTTTTCTACTTACAGAAATCTTACCAGCAGCTAAATAGCAAGTATTGCACCATCACCCCAGTCAGTGACTTCTTGAATCCACAGTTTATCTTAACTGGTTGAAATTTCAGCCCTACCAATATCTGTCAAAAATATTGTAGCAGCCTTAGGAAGTGCAGAATTTTCCTATTTGTTTATACATTCTCTAATCTACTTAAAGAAAAGAGAGAACTTAGTAAGCTATTGATAATCAGGTACAAAAGTTTGATTTTCTCCATTTACAGTAAATATCTGCAGTCTTCAAGTGGGCAAACTTCACACTGGTCTTTTAGACAACAGCCATTAAATCTCTATATTGCTTAATAAAATGTGATCTTGGCCTCTAGAGATTTTCATCATAGGAGCACTAATGATGTTGATATCAAATATATTAATGAGAATTCTGCCTATTTGGTCACTGTATATTTAGTTAATCTTATCTGCATGCCCCATTTCTAGTCTTCCTGTGAATACATCAGATAAAGAGAATAGTATATAAAGTGTGTTAATTTAAAATAAAATTAATGAAAACTAAAGGCCAGATTTTTCTTCTGATTTGTTCTGAGAGTTCAGGTGAAAACTAGCAAAGACATTATGCATTCAGGGAGCTGTAAGAGAAAGCAGGTTTTAATCATGGGGCACAGAAACAAAACTAGGAGATCTGAAGGTAAATATGTTTTCATAGCATGTATTTCAAGAATGTGGTTTCTGTGGGCAGACACAATTTGTACTTCTCTTTAAATGGCTATTGGTATTTTCAAGTAATAATGGAGATACAAATGCCGGCAAATAAATGATACACAGGCTGTGTAGCCTGGACAAAAGTTTGTTCTGAAGTATATTCCAGCGTTTTCTTTCACTATGTATGCTGCTCAAGGATATTAGTGTGATTTTGATGGTGTTCACAATTTCTTTAGATGCTGATTTTAAAATTCAGAATTTCCTATATTTCATATCTAATTTAGCCTTGCTGCTTTAGGATTCTAGACCTTTATGAAGTATGACAAAGTATTATGTACATGTTATTTCTTAAATATTTTTTAAAATAATTTCTGTATTAAAAAATAATAAAGCAGCACTTTTCCTTTTGAATTTTTGATATCTTTGAAGCTCTTTATAGCTTGAATGAAAATGAAAGGATTTTATATCCTATATTATTTATATATTTAAAAATATTATTTACCAAAGCGAGTCAAATAATTAGTGTTTCAATTCAGTAATTCCAAAGCATTTTTAAAGTTAAATCTCTTACTTTATGCGAACATAAATTCTCAGTGAACAGAATTTAAATCCAAACTCCTAAATTTTTCTTTTTGAAAACACCTGTGAGATTTGGAAAATCTGAAAAAGTTTTTGAATGGAGAATTAATTCTAAGTGTATTTAGATTTTTGCTTAAGTAGTACTTGCTAGAAGAGCCATTGTTAATTACTTTAAAAAAAATCCAATGAAGTTTATCATCAATATTATTTGAATAAGTTGTCTACAAAAGATGCAAATCACTACGTTTGAAGCCTAGTTGACAATCGGCATGAGCATCCAGCAGAGCTGTAACTATTAACTAACTGCAATACTTTTTCATACATGTAAATCAAATAAACTAATAGACTAATGCAGTTTACTGAAATTTCTATACTTAAAATCTGTATTAGAATTCTATAGAAACAAAAAAGAAAAATTAACATGAAAGAAAAGGAGGGAAAATAACTGACTGATTTCAATATGGAAATGAATAACAGAAATACAAAATGATAGGGGCATTATTTGATGACGTGATAAAATAAAGATCTAATTACTACATAAGTGTTCCTCTCCTGTCAGAAAAGAGTGGGAAACAACATCTTTATAAGAGCTGTATTCCAGAAAAGTTCTGGAGTTGTATTCTAGTTAACAGGAGTTACAAATACATGGAGTGAGAATTTACACTAAACTTGCTATTTAAACACCTTTATACATACAATTCAGGGTTAAAATCTTTCCATGCATCTCCAGAAAACAAAAGGATAATAGAATAAAATTTCTGAGTAGCAGCTTTCAGTTGGGTATGTTTTCAGATGAGGTACTATAAGATGAGACTTTGCTGTCTCTGTTCTGTTTTCCTGAATAGAGTGATTTCTTAAAATGGTTATAAAGGCCAGATCTCTGCATGTTGTTTTGCTTGCATACATCCTGAGTTCTGTTCATGAGCAGGCTGTTTGGAAATGCTATTTGTTGCTGAAGAAGTGATGTGAATGTCCTTCTATGAATCTTGCATTTCTGCCCAGTGTCTTTTGGATGGTGTCTCCGTTAGGGCAGGCAGGATGGCTGGAGCCTGCCAAGTCAGACTAAAGTACTAAGGTTAATGGTTATGCAGGAAACAGCACCTTTGGAGCATTGTAATATACCAGATACCACCATATTTTTTTTTGTGTGGTTATGCAAGTTTTTTTATCAGGTTCATAATGCAGAAAAAACATTAATTTAGCCCCAGCCCCAGGTTCATATCTAAGGGTGCTAGTGCACAGCGGGAAAAATGCAGTCACTTTCATTATTGATATTAACTTTTGAATTAATAAACTATTGAAAGCTGTCAGTTTCTGTGGCCCTGTGACAGTGCTGGTTTCTATCCATATATTTAATAATACATTTCTCTTGAGGAGTAATATGGATAAGAGCTGAAAATATCTCCATAACCTTTTGACTGCAGGCTGTGGTAACAGCTTGAAGAATAATTTGAAGCTTTGGTTCTGGTTATTTGAACACTATATTTTTTGCTGTTAATTATTGAGAAGAAAAGTGTTATTGAATTGGTTTGCACTACAGTTTGGTTTTAAATACTGATGTGGTAGGAAATGATTATTCTTTGAACTGATGTCACTGTTCCTTTGAAGTTGCAGGAAGAATAATTTTAATACTATGTTTGAATCCAGACCTAAAGAGATCAAGATGTATTTTAAAATTAACAAAACAAGTACCTTTATTAACATTTCACGTCATCACATACAGGCAGCAATGAAGGCATATGGAGTTCACATGGGAAGGCATTATCTCAGACAAAAGGATAGGGCCTCTGTAAATGATTGGATATCACATTATGACAAATGGGACAACTTCTTCATAGTTTACCCTTAAATTTGTACTGTAGATTTGAGGCAAAGTTCCGTCTATAGGTCCTGCACATCTCAAGCCATTGCTAAGCTGCAATGATTCACTGATTTCATTTCCATCAAGAACTCCCTCAAAATACTTTCATCAAAACGGATGGGTTGACCAAAAAGAAAACAAAAGAAAAGAGGTATGATTACCATTAAAGACAATCTAGTTTGCATGTCTATTTTCCTCACTAAAGATACTATGATCTTTAGATTTATGAAAATAGAATTAAAAGATTTATTCCTGAAAATTAAATATATTAAAACTAATCTAAAATCAAAATGTTACTCAGTATATGTATATAGTTAATGTCTTTCCCTGTACAATGCAGATGCTACTAAAAAAAAGCACTGATAATAGGCATGTTTCAGTATCCCCGTGTGACTTCTAACTTTGATATTTTTTTTTCCTTTTGTCTATCAAGACTGAAAGGAGTGCAACTGTAAATTAATAATTTGTATTAGTTCATTCTGAAGGAATGTTTCCATCATATTAATAATATAATATTTGTGAAATAGTTGTGTTCATTGGCCAGATTTCTTTCTCTGATGGAGAAAAAGCACCATGGATCATATACTCACTACCAAATGAAATCTCAAATTTGGAACCAAAAATTCCCCTGTTCTCAGGATTCATTATCTCATTTGTGTAACCGCAAGGGAATTAGGCCCTTTTTGAAAAATATCCTATGCCTATTCTGATGTCTATTGGAAACCAGCAATGAGCATGCTCTATAGTATGTTTTTATTTATAAATGTATTTATAGCACAATCCTGGAGCTTCAAAATTTTTGTTTATTCTGCGAAAACTGAATTTAGCCTCTGAAAAGAAACTTGACTTTCAGTTATTTGAAGTCACTGAGCGAGGTCTATACTTACAACTACAAAAATGGTATCCAGAGGGTGCTCTGAAAATTGGGATGCCTAAAAATTGCCCTGATGCTACTGTTGCTGTTTGGGAAGGGAGGCTGTAAATATACTAGGTGGTGTAACAAAGAGGCAATGACTGTAGGGGGAAAAAGCATAAAGAAAATGGCAAGGAGAGATGAGCTTTGGATGCCAAAATGTCTTGATAAAGCTCTGTACATAATTGCATCTTGTGTAACTGTATAATTTCCCATAACTCAGCAGCTCTTTTGTTTGCTGCACTTGTTTACTGCAAAGGGTTTATCTGAGTTTGAGTATGTGCTTTTTAAAGGGGAGATTTCAGTCCTCTGTTTTTAATCAACATTGAAAAGGAATAGCCCATAGTTGTGATTAAATTTTCAGAAGACTCCACCCTGGGAAAAGACTGGAAATTTGTCTGAGGATAAGTCTGGAGTTGAAGTCAAATTCAGTGATTTGGACAGAGAAATATATGTGAGTTGGTAGGTACAAATACAATGTACTGCATTTAGAAATTATAAACTTCACAAACAGATGCAAAGTGAATGGCTCTGTAGTAGTTCTGGAAAAAGACCTGTGAGTTACGGGAGGTCACAGTCGTGGTATGGGTCAATGCATGCTGTTGTTAACAGGGCAAATGGCAAACTGGCTTAAATAAACAAATGTATAACTTACACCATGTGATCCTTCATCTGCTCTCAACAGCTAATGGCTAGGCTTCATGTTGCAAACAGAGTTTTGAGGAATTACTTGGACTTATTTAGGAGAATTTCCAAGGAAGGAGAATAAAAAAAAAAAAAAAAAAATAAATAAAAAAAGACTGGCAATATTTAAAGAAAAGAAAACTGAATGGAAATATATAGATGGCTACATAAAGGAATGAAGTGTTCTGTTCTCTGTGTTCCTTTTAGACAAGCCATCAAAAAAAAATCTTCCTAAACCACTGGAGTAGATTGCAAGAGAGCCTGTGGAATTTTTATGAGTGTGATGAATTAGGTATAATTGATCTTGGCTTACGTCAGGAAAATGGATTCATTGACCTCTGAGGGGCATTCCAGCACTGAAATTCAATTGTCTGACCATTGCTAGGGTTACCTGCTAAACGTAAATATTTCTTGCAACAAGCACATCTTTTTAATTACAAAGAAAATAAACCTTGGAAATTCTTCAGCTGCTCTATTGCAATTAGAGATTTTGCATACATGTTCTCTTCTGTCAACATATATCTGAAATGAACCATTTCCAAACCCATCTATTTTTGGACTTTTCAACACAGTCAAACCACTAATAATTTTGCTCTACCCTTGAAGATGAAAAGCCTGTGCCAAAAAATTGTGTATTCATCAGTTGGAATTCACCGGGTAGAAAAACCTAATCCCTGTAAAATATCCCCGAAAGGTAAGCAGATAGGATGAAAAAATCTGGTAAGTTATCCTAACTGTTCTATTTCTGTAATCTATTTGAACACAAATACTGAATAGAATAGCAGTTTTGACTTTGAAACGAAAGAGTTTTTAACATTCAAGGGAGCCCCTGAAGTTTATTTTAAACACTGCCTTTTAACCTATTTTCTTTTCAAGTCTTTTGACTTTGTGGTCAAATGAACATTTCTTGGACCATGCTAGGTTTAAAAGTCAATACGGCCTATTTCCTGAGAGTTTAACCTAGTCCAAAGGGACAACAAATATATACAAAACTTCATAAGCATAAGCTATAATAACTGACTTTAAAAAAGACAAAAGAAGAAGGAAGCAAAGGTTAATTTGAATTATGATCTTAGGGTATGCATTTCATATTAGAAATTGTGGTGAATAAATAGTAACATTTGTGGTAGGGAAGCCTAATTATTAACTACTCTCTTTAGAGTTTAGATTGGATATGAGGAAGAAATTTTTTACTGTAAGGGTGGTGAGGCACTGGAATGGGTTGCCCAGGGAAGTTATGAATGCTTCATTTGATGGCGATGTTCAAGGCCAGGTTGGACAGAGCTTTGGGTGGCATGGTTTAGTGGGAGATGCCCCTGCCCATGGCATGGGGGTTGGGACTAGATCATCTTAAGGTCCTTTCCAACCCTAACTAGTCTACGATTCTATGATCTGGAAGGAGTAATTTATTATTTGTATACGAGAGGCTTTGGATAAAATCCAATTTTTTGAATAGAGAATATCTCAATTCTGTAACATTTCAACTTGTAGTTTGCTTGTTGGGCAAGGAATGGTTTAATAAAATATTGAGAAAAAGAGAAGCAATTAGCTGAGCTGTCTGTAGATCTTGTGAAGGTGTATTCTCAAAAGATAATTCTGTCTGGGAGCTCTAGCTTAACACAGAATGGAGTCAGTCAAGAAACATTCATTTAATCTTTTCAGGAAAAATGTCTACTTCTCAAAATCATAACCTTGCATGGGAACAAAGTATTTCTTGGTAAATTTAGGCTGAGAAACCTGTCACATGATGAAACAACTCAATGCAGGGAGTAAGGGAAAACCATGTTTCCCTGAATATATTTAATACCCTCACCTAGGTATGTTATGAAGAAAAGCATTGAAATGCATGTCTTCATCCTTCTGAATCTAAGGGTAGTAGTTGATAGCTTACTATAGACACTCCAGTATTTAACCTAATTTAATGAGAATCTAACAGGCAACCTACCTGAAGGTAGAAGGCTATCTAATGAAGTAAAAAATTAGAATAAGGTCTTTTAAGTAATACCATGATGTCAAGCACTGATCCAGCAAAACATTTAAGTCAATGATACTATTCACGTGCATACATTTTTTGTGAAGTGGTGTTCTCTTACAAGTACTTCGTATATTGTGAATCTTTCTCCACATATATCTAAGATGAAATTTGATTGATTGTGATTGTTGAAGAAGTGTCTTTGGTGAGCTTGAAGTTTTGCTAAGATGAGGCTTGAAAAAGGTTTGGTTTGATTCTAAGGTAGGCAATATTACCTGCCAATTTCTAACCCTATGGTTATAATAATTGACTTATGTTCAAGAAAGATATTGCTGAAGTTCAGTATGGTAAATTTATGTAACATCCAGAAGACTCTATAATACATGATGAAAAAAAATGAATGGACTAGAGGTATAGTCACATAGTGTATCATTAACCACTGCTGTTTGACACCTGACACATCTATTGGGGCTCACCTGTCCGTGCCCAGTAATCTGTCTCTGCCTGTTCCGCTTACCCATTCTAAACTATTAAGCAGCTTTCAGAGAGCTGCCACAATTAAAAAATAAATAATCTGTCACAAAAATGTGTGTCTCAGAAAGTGTTTTTTTTCTGCTACTATCAGTGAAAAGAAAAAACCACATTTTTTTCACAGGGACATATGTTGAAAGCAGGTACAGGTGATCTGAATCATCCTCTATGCTACAGTACATGAGTTTCTGCAGCTGAAATCTAAGACTCAACACACTGGAACAGGAAAATGAATGAGAATGACATATTCATTTGACTGTCCGGCCTGCCTTTAACATGGAGTCTTACTAATAGAGACTGCTTAGGTAGGCTTTCCAGCATTACAGATTTTCCATATCTTCTAAGTAAAAGGGAAACAACCTGTAAAAGGTCCTCTTCTTGTGATATATGCAATAAATTGAGGTAAGTCTTCAGGAACAAAAGATGGCTGAGATAAGTCTGAGCTACGGTCAGATTTTATCCACTGAGCTACCCCAGATAGTAACTGAAAGCCAGCAGAAAGACTCTGCATGACATTAGTGGTGGGTATTTTTTTAATGAGCAGGTTGGAGAAAAACTTACTCTTTGAAAAATCTGAAGTAAGAGTTACATATTGTTTTGAGAAATTTTGCTTAGTAAGCCACTTAGTAGTGGCTTATTTTGCTGGTAGTCTAGATAGCTTCAGCTATAAAATAAATATTAATAACCATTGCCATATTAAAGTTTCCTACAGTTGTATGAACAATTTACACTAAATTAACATTAGAAGAAAAAGCCACTTCTCAGCCTTTTAAAATAAAGTGTTTGTTCTTTCATCAATAATTTTAATTATTTTTTATATTAAAAATATTTGCAAAAACCACTGCTGTTAAGGCTTCAAACTTTTGTTAGATCTCAATATAGTAAAAACTGCTGCAAGACCAGTAACATTCATCCACCGAAGATCAACCACTCTTCTAACAGAGTGAAATTCATGTTTGTGCAGATGGCTCCCACATGGTCCATGTCTCATATAAATCCTTCTTAATCCCTCTTTGAGGCTTCAAGCTGTATTTGTGCAGTGCAAAGTCCTTGTAGTGACCCTCTACCTATAGTGAATGCAGCTATTTTATTTATATTGCCACTTTAAGCCTTCGCTATGTTTACCAAATTAATGCTATATCCTGGCATAAATCAATTTCTGACTCCTTTTCGAAGTTGTAAATGTTGTTACTTTACCTTGCTCTTCTTCCTCTTGCGGCGGAATCGTAGAAGTTCTTTATGCTGCCTTGACACAAAGTTTACAGCTGCATACTCCAAAAGAGCAGAAAATACAAAGAGCAGACACACAGCCATCCAGATGTCAATTGCTTTGACATATGATACCTATAGAAGAAAGACAAGAACACTGTGATAAAACCACAGATGTGAAATTTAGCATTTCATATCAGGAAGGAGGAAGTTCATTAATATCTCCACATCCCAACACTACTTTCATAAAACAAAACTTATCATGAAAGCTGGATAATCAGACGGACAACAATTTGAGCTCTAAGTGTTAAATGTTATATTTCTAAAAAGTAGTCTTTCACAAAATATGTTTACTGTTTCTTACTAGCAGTTCCTTATAATGTACTGTGTATACTGTATCACAAACCAAATAATCCAGAAGAAGCACATGCTCTTCCTCCATTTGTCCCACTGAGATCTGTGAATGATACTAAGGAACCAAAGAATAGTTTATAGTGGGACCAGTGGGAATTCCTGTATTAGAATAAATCTGATTTAAAGTGCCTGGAATAGAAATTAGGTAGAAGAAGGGAGACAAATGGATAGCTCTGGTATGTCCATTCTCTGATAATATAGGCACAGTAAATCAAAGTTATAGGTTCAAACTAATCATGTGATTTTGAAAGAGTAGAACTGTTGAAAACCAATTACAGAGTAGATGAACTCATTGCAATCCTTTACTGCCAAGCTCTGCTGCAGGACATAATCTGAATTAGGAAAGTTGGGCCTCTCCCTATGCGTATATTTACAAGAACTTTGTCGTATAAACCATCATAACCAGCTTCAGGCTTAACAAGTGTGACAAAAAACCATCTGTAGCTCTCTTTGATAACCTCTTACAGTCATATTTTTATGAGTTCTTATGTAATTTTGTTTTCTTATCTGTTGATGCTAGTTTCAGATGCATTTAGATCCACATATTTGAGGCATGAAACACACCCCTGTTTGGGATATTTTACTTGGAAAAAAAATTTAATTAGCTAGCATAAAAATACCATGCTAAAACTAAACACAGAAGGGGACTTTGTGCATTTTTATTTTATATATTTTATTTCTGTTAAGTGCAGTGGCACATGAAGATGGTCAAAGAACAAGCCTTAAAGTTAAAATCTCTAAAGCAATGACAAGTCAGAAAACTTAAATAATTAATTGTACAAATGTAATTTAAGCTATTTGCAGCGTGTAGCGAGCCATTCTTTATACAGCAGTCTGGAACTATTTACTTTCACATATTTCTATATTTTAATGTAAATTGTAACTAGTGAGTTAACTAGTTGTTAACTAGTTAATTTTAACTAGTGAGCTAATTAATAATTTAGGCAGGTTTTGAGAAAAAAAATATCACTGAGAGCAGGTTAGAATTTATTACCTTTAGAAATTCAATAATATCTGTTAGCATGTCATCAAATACTGGCATCTGGAAAATGATGAGATAGCTAAGTACTAAGAAGCATTTATATAGTACTGAATAACATTGCTTTTGTTACTTACTGAAGTTTATGAAATTTAGTAGATAATTGGCTAAATAGTTGGAAGGAATGGATTATATTTGATTGGTGATTCAAAACCCCCGTAGTATTTCAAGGTTATTTCTCTCCTTTAGAAGATGCTTGAATACTAATAATTCAAACACACATTATAAGGTTGACTGAAGGTGTTTATTTGTCACACAGCATTATGACTTTGTACTAATGTGGTGCAAACAAAGGAAATTCTGCCTACCTTTGGAAGAGATGCTCGTGAACCTGAGCTTTGTGTTGTCATGGTCAGTACAGTTGTTATGCCTAAAGCCACTCTGGCTGGAGCTGCATCCATATTGATCCAAAATGACACCCAGGAGAGAATGACGATCAAGAGACTTGGTATGTACATCTGGATGAGATAGTAACCCATCTGCCTCTCAAGGTGAAATCGGACTTCAATACACGTAAACTTTCCTTTGTATAGCAAAGAAGAAATATTCCATAGAAATAGGAAGTTCTTTACTGTCAACATGCACACATTAAAGAATGTACACTTCATCAAATATATTTGTTCTCTAATGAAAGATGGAAGTTTTGATTTGTAGTTAATGATTTTTAGTATGCATGATCTCTATTATAACAGGAGTTAACTGGAAAGTGGTCAGAAAACCTGAAAAATTCAGAATTCACTAACCTGTGGAACTCTTCTTTCCTTATAAAAACCAAAACACAATTCATTATGACATAGGAAACTTCCTCTGTGTGAGCATACTTGTTTTTCTCTTGTTTGGAAATACTGCTGTGTGCAAAGAAAAGACTTCCTCTCCCACTGTATAACATCTCTTTTATCTTTTGGTTCAATCTGAAGCTTTAATTTGGTTTTTTTAGTCCAATGAATTTGAGAAAAATATAGTGAGATCAGTTTGGACACTAGGATTCTGATAAATCTCTCTTTTTATCCCCATTCAAACTGTTCCAGTTCAAAAGTACAATGCCTGAGATTTAAACAGAAATTGAGGATTTGCGATTAAGCAAGTTTAGGAAGCTAACTAAATGGTCCATTTTTTCCCAGATACTGAACATCAAACAACTTAAAATGGAACAAAAATATTACTGTTTGCTCATAGAAATGCCATAAACCCATTTTTTTTCTCTTATCCACCCAGATTGCTTTATTTTTCTTTTTAACCCTGTGGACCGTAGATTATTTCACAGATCTTGACCTAGTCTCATCAGATTTTCTAATTCTGCTCAATGCTCATATTAGTCACATTTGAATGGTGCTGACGGCAATGCTGTTACTGTAAATAGAGTAAACATGAATACACAGTTTCTTACAGCAGGAAATATGCATAGCTCAGATTTCTTCCTTATTTGAATGAAAGCATTTCCTAATTTAACATGGAAAGCTATATAGTCGTTTATTTAATTGGTCTGCAGTTTTTTGGTTATAGAATGTATCTATTTTGATAGATACTTTCCTAATCCATTTTTATTTGCCAAAATGCCATTTTATAGTTCCACATTAATAATGCTTTAATATTTATCATACCAGCAAAATTCATGTAATGGACTTATAAGCTTATGCTCTACTAATTTCATATATTGTGTATTATGCTGTGACAAATGTTAGGCATACAGAAATGAGTTTCAGATAAAGTCAAACAATTTTTTTTATTCTAGGATTGGAAATATCTTCTGAACTTAATCCTTTTCATAATAGTTCTCTTCACAGGCCATTAATTCTTTCTATGATATCATAGTAAATATCATTGCATAAAATTCTTATTTTGTTGATACACTAAAATTTATTTCGAAAGACAGTAGTTATGATGTTCAATTTTAAAATGGCATGATATATATCCCAGGTTTTTTATATCTGCTGGCTCAATTATTAGTTCCATTCCTAATTGCTGTTTTTTCTGAATCCTGTCTACACTACTGAAATCTGTGTCCCAAATCCTGTCTCAGCCATCTGCTGCCCCAGCTTCAAAACTGATTTCTGCTTCAATCAAGGGATGAAGTCCTGGTTTAAAGAAGTGAACAGGAAAAAGCCAGGATTTTCTGTTATATTTCTCTTCCAGGATCTTCAAAAGGATAACTACAAGATACGTTCTTTTACCTATCAGTTCAGTACAACCCACGTAACTAGAAGTTCTGCACTGGGCCTTGGTCAAAATCATCTTCTTACTTCAAACTGGTCCTTACCCTGAAGATTTGTTTTTTTTGTGACAGCAGACTTGGACAGCACTCGTCTCTCGTTTTCATACATCACAGGAAATTATGGGGCTAAGGAGTGACAGAAATGCATCAATCAGATCTAGGTCTCTTGCAAAGCCATCTTATTTGGCATCGCAATAATTACAGTTCATCACGGAGCACTTCCTTCTTATAAAGTCCTGTATTCTTCTTTGAAAACAAATTAGGAAGGAAAACTGAGGAGTACCAGAAAGAGTAATCTGTGCATGACTGGAGTGTCAGTTAACATTGGCTGTTGCTTGTACACTGTTTTGGTTTTTTTTTCTCCAGAGAAAGGTGGAATAAGAGATCTAAGTCTCTTTCCAGAGTACTCAAGTGGGCTTGAATTGTTACAGAGCTCTCAGCATAGTAGTCTTAAAGAGGGAGCAATGAAAAGTGTACTAGGTCTGATGTGGGGTTTTTTTATGTCATAAGTTTGCCAGGTTTGGCTAAACTAAGGAGACAGAAGAACAGCTGTGGAGAACAGAATCCTGAGAAAATGAAAGAGATTTTAAATGAGAGAAGTACAAATGGAATATACTGTAATCATAGAACATGGAAAAAAGATGGGCTTATGAAGAGGCCAGAAAGACTGAGTGATGTATTAAAGGAACTATACTGAACATTTTTTTGCATGGATTTGTATTTTTCTAGACATTATTGACCAAAGTTAAAAATAACCCTCAAACCAAACAAGCAAAAAGCCCCAAGCCCTCATAGACAAAAATTGAAAATAAGAAAGTGAAGTGTATGTCAAGGTAGAAAAACACATTTGCCTAACTCGATGGAATGTGTGGCTTCAGATTTCTGCCTTTGTCTCAGGCCCAGTGAGTTTACGGACATGCCACTCATGTGTTTCTCATCTGCTTTGTTCCAGAATAGCTCTGAAAAATTAATACGTGGCATATTCACTGGGAGACTGCTGTCTCCCCAGGTAGACTTTTCTCTGTTACTCCACTGCTGACTATCGGAGAAAGGCAACAGCTGGAAGTCAGTCTTGGCGCTGCAGTTGTAACAGTTGCTGGTCTAAATGTGAAAGGCGTGATGTTAATTTTTGCCCTTCCTGACCAAGATCAGAACCACTTGCATAAACATGGCTAAAGAAGCAGAATGGAAAAAAAGTAGATTGCAGTAGCAGCTGTGAGCTTCAGCTAGGAGGCAGTCAGCAGAGGCTGTGCTGTTGTTTTCCAGCTGAGGGTCTCTTTCTTGTCCTGTATTTTATTTCAAATCCAAAGTCAGGTTAGCTGTGTTTAATCTTTTTGCCTGGATGCTTGACGAGATCAGAAGAGACATATCCATGAAGTCATCTCAGCTGGGGAAAGAAATATCCAAGCAGCTAAAAGCATTGTTCTGATAATTCATTTGCCGTACACAGAAGGTAAACTCTAGTTCATTCTGATATTCACTGTAAATGTCACGGGGAATAGTTAGAAGGAACATATGAAACCTTTGTGGTATTGTGGTTTTGCTGAGGCTTAGTAACAAATTAAAGCCTGATGCTAATTTCAGACTAAAGGTAAATCTAGATGTGCACACAGTCAGTAAAATGGACAGATTTTTCTAATGCAAAAGGAAGAACAGCTATTAAGAGCTTCCTAAAAGTTAAACATTTTTTTTCCTGAAACAGAGGTTCTTCATGTATGGAAGTCCAGCGTAACTGGGTATTCAAGTGTGCTAAAGGCACCAAAAGTACTTCTTTGCTGAATGCTGTACTTATGCATATGAAGTGAACGTACTGGTATATATGCATGTGATGGTGCATTTTTCTCTCTTACACATGTTCTTTGATAACAAGGTCAGATCTGCTGGGCTGGCATGATTTACGTGCAATGTCCACACTGAAACTGATATTCCAGTTAGTCTATGTGATTTTCCTTTTCCCCATAAAGTACAAGTGGCTTTTCTTTGGAATCAGTATTTAGGTCACATATTCTTTTTTTGCTTGTTGCTGCTGTGATCAACTGTGAGTAAACAGAGAAGAGCAATTTTCTACCTTAGCACACCTTCATGCTGTACAGCCTCTTCTGACAATGGCAGGTGCTGTTTAAGTAATGGGCTATGCTGGTAGGTGTGTGCTTGTGCAATTAAAAGGTACTGCAAGCAATGTGCAATATGCAAGCAAAACCAAGCATAATAGTATCTTTCAGGCCATAAGGAGCCCTTTTCAGTTTCCTCTGCCTCAAACTGCTCCAGAAGCAGTAGTTGGTAGAACTTAAATATATTTGTCCCCTTTCATCAACCTTTAAGGTATTTCCTGTGGGAAGCCTTCGTTACTGCACCCTCACAATATCATGGTCATATTTACAATTCCCAGGAAGATTATCTGTTTCTGAAGCTACATAGAAAGTTTTCATAATGGAGAATCACCTTAGGAAACTGAGCCAAAGAAATAACATGCCTGAGAAATAGAGATAAAAGTAATAATATTTATCAAATAGCTATGAAATTGAAAAATCATAGCAGCAAAATAGAAAAGGAATAATATTAAAGAAATAAAAAATAAAGGAACTAAGCATGAAGAGGTTCAGCTCTTAATCCATGGAGAAGGGAGACGTTCTCCTTCTTGATACTACTTTAGATTCTAGTGAGTCATAGTCTGGCCTTCTTGTAAGAAAAGCCATTGATAATGCTAATAGCCAATGTACTGTGTAAATATTTTATGGATGTAGAGAACACTGTGGCCTAAAGACTGTATAGCTTAGTGAAATTAGATAAAACTATTTGCTTAAGTAAGAATATTATACTTGCTGAATAGAGAATAATTCAAATCTTAGCAAAATTAAGCTAAACTAAATTAAGCAATAATATGAATAAATCCTTATGGAACCCTGCAGAATACGAGGGTTAGATCTGAGAAGCAGATATTTTGCATTCTGATTCCAACACATCTGCCAATATGGAGATGGACCACAAGATTATGTTTATACTGAAGTCTGATGACCAAAAAGCAGCCAGCCAGCCCAATGGCCAAAATATTGCTGTTTATGGAGGTTTCCTAGCTGAGTTCTCGGGTAATTGAGATGTGATGATGATCTTCTCCTCTAGCACTGCATTTTCCCCTTGATAAACAGCTAGAGACACGGGTTTAACACGAAATTAAGTACTGAGAGATAGCAGGAAAGGAGAAATGGAGAGTGAGACTTCTTCCCTGGCTTACTACTAACATAGATATAGATCTCTTAATATAATATAAAGCTTCTACCATTGTTTGACTTCTGTAAATTCCTTCTTTAGGCAGCTAATTCCTGCACTATCCATAAAGGCCCTAAGCATTCAAGCTCAATTTGAGCTTGAACATTGTGTTTATTTCTAGGTGCAGTCCTGAACTGCTGGAGTGTTCATCATTTTTAGACTTGTAGAAGTCACAGTTCATTATTTTGTGTGGAAAAGATGTACTGCAAAAGGCAGCTGATGCACTTTTCTCTATAGAGCAAAACTAGACAGTCTTCTCTTCTAAAAACAAAAGCTGAAACTCATCTTCTAAGGCAAAACAAAAGGCAGACCCAAGAAACAATTTTTTTATGGATTGATGCAGTGTGGCTCCTGCACTTTATGATACTCATTTTAATACCTTGGATTCCCAGGTTCTCCCTAAATAGTAGCCATTGTAATGCTTTGAGTATTCTTGTTTCCTCTCTGTACCTTTGTGTGATGGATAAAAGGACCATTATTTACTCAAAACAAATGTCTATTGCACCACAACACAGGCTGAGAATAGTCAGAGAGATAAAAACTGCTTACAAAAGTACTTATATTTTCCTTGTTGTAAAACATTCAGGCTGTATCTATGATCACACAGCCTGACTAGAAATAATGATTTTCAAGTGTCTGGCATATAGAACTAGACATGTTCTCATATATATGGCTGGTGTCTATGTATCTAAAACCAAAATTCACAAAATGACTGTAGGAACGTGCTACCATTCCATTTTTCTTTCACGTCATGGTCTGCAAATATCAGTGGCATATTGGGGAACATCAGTGCTGATGCTCTCAAGTGCCATGGTCTACATAAGTGTAAGTTCTTGGTCAGCAAGGAAGTGACTTTACATAGCTTGGTCTGTGGCAGGTGGTAAGCTTAACATTGGTGTAAAACTGGTAATGACTGCAGTAAAAAGAGTTGAAAATAAATGTGGAAAGAATAAACTAATTTTTGTTTCAGCTTGATGAATTTGCACTTGCTCAGAACAGAGGACCAAACTGCCATTCAAAAGGATCTCCATAGGCTGGAGGACCCACCACAACATTGTGACAATTGGTAAAGATAAATACACAGCTCTGCAATGAAAGTGAAGTTACCTCATGCACTGGTACATGTTGGGGATGGACTAGGTAGGCAGCAGTTATACAGGAAAGGTCTGGGAGCCCTGTAGATAATGGCCTGAACATAAGCCTTGCAAGGTAAAAGACTAGTCACATGCTCCACTGTGTTAGCAGTGTTATAGAGGGGAGAAGTAGAAACTAAGGAGAATCTGACAGCTACATAACTAGCAAAGACATCTAGACGTAATGTCTCTGCTTCAAGGACAGCTGATAGATTTTTATGCAATGGATATTTAAGGTAGAGCGTTCAATTTGTATCAGCGCAGGGGTGATAACTGAGCTCTCTTCTGCAGAGAAAAATGCCCTGTTGGAGTCAGGCAGTGCTGTTTTCTGCACCGAGGGATGGTCATGTCCTCAGCCTGTCATAGATTCCGTTAGTTTTTCAAAGTGATTGCAATCAAAATTGGGTTTTACATGTGAGGCCAGGGCAGCAATGTGTGTCACATAGGAAGTGAATGAAGACATGGCATAGCAAGACCATCCTTGTAATGTGAATGGTTTGCATATTGTGATTTTCCTCCTTGCCATGATTCTGCATCACTTTCCAAATTTGTCACTGAAGATATACCAGTGGATGCAACAACGTGAAAATGATCAGAAGTGTTGTTGCGTCACTTCAAAACACAAGACTTGATGAGCCATTATGCTGTACTGTTCTGAAACTGTTATGTGCCTATATTTAGAAGCAGTTTATGTTTCAAGCTGTGGTTACAGTGATCCATTTTCATTTGGGCATGAAACACTGATGAGACATGCGCTGATGAGTTTCCACACACTGTCCTGACGCTTCACTTTAATTTGCTTCACAGGGAGGCATTTGGTTTGGTTTGTTGTGGTTTTTTTTTTTCTGTTTTATGGATGTCTCAGAAGAGCTTTCATCCTGTGCTGTAAGTAGATTGAAACTGAATACTCTTCTTTGGTCTCTTATTGCATACCAGGTGCAGTTGCTTAGCATTCTTTTAAGAATTCATTTTAGCTACTCTGTTGTAGACCAGAGAAATAGACTTTATTTCTGGTTTTGATTTTGGTTTTTTTTTGTTTCTTGTGGAGTGTCCTAAAGGGGTATCTGTCTACAGCACCTTTTTGCAGGAGCCTTAAGAATGCACATTACTGGTCACATATCTGAGTGATATAATGGAGGAAAAGAAACTTTTAGTTGTTGTCTTTTAATACAATATTTAGGGTTTTTTAGCCTACAATTGGTAGTTAATAATTCTGGTTGCAAAAAGTAATGAAAAGCACTCCCACCCTGATAGAAAGTAAATCAAACCCCTCTGATTTGTTTAACTTCATACTGCAGACCCGAATAAAAAACTAAATGCTCTGGAGAAAGTATTTGAAGAGGAGAATCTCACAAAAAAAATAGTCCTGCGTATGACTGTCTTTTCTCTCTGGTTCGCCCTGACAAAATTCTTCTAGATTTGTACCTCTAACTTTGGTTCTGTAACTTAGAACAGGCCACTCTGCTGCTTCCTCTGGTGGGGGTTTACCCCTCCTTCTGCCTGCAGCCACTGTGACTCAGCACTGCATTTTATTCCCCCTGCTCATCATAGGCATGTCCCACATTCTGTGCAATTGTCTTCTCACCTGCTGAGATCTTTTAAAGTCTCTATCCTGAAGCATGTGGTGGGTGCCTGCACCCAGGCTTCCCAGTTTTCTGTATTTTTAAATGGCTTGACTTTTCTGGACAAATTATATGGCCCAATTGTTTTTTTAAGCAGAGGCACAAACCTCAGCTGTCTTTTCAGGCTTGTGGGCTGCACTCATATTTTAGAGCACATTTTTGGCCACAGAGATGCAATTTGGCCAAAGCAATGCAGAAATATAACAATGACCATGCTGTCTCTAGAGTTATGGCAATAAACCCTTTCTCCCATCTAAATGTGACAGCAGCTCACAGGGATGCCTTGTGTCCCTTTTTCCTCCCTGAGCCAGGCCGTGCTTAGTGCACATCATTACTTTTTAATTTCAGCAGTTCTTCAAATGCCACAGTGTAGTTATGTTCATGGCACCTATTGTAAAAATAAAACTCCTGGCTGAATTGCTTCTGAATTATGTGAAGTATGTAGTTTCTTAAATTTACTAAAATTGAAGTTTGATCAGCATTCAGGTAGTTTTGTTTCATCATATCAGTTATTTAAGGTTCTATTATCCTACACAATGCACCTGGACTTTTTAATCTTCTAGTGAGTTCAGTAAGAATAATTAAATAAATAAAACAAGTTTCCAAAATAACATAATTGTGAAATGTCTTTCCAGTTTTAATCACTATGCTTTCCTACCTGTATTGTAATGCTTGGTGCAGTAACATAAATCCTTTTCTTCTTTCAACAGAAACTGTGGCAGAGTGAGACCTTCTGCTACTTGAACTGCTCCCTTTTCTTGCCATTCGAAAATGAGATCATTCATTGTGTATCCAACTAAAAAGAAAAGTAAAACAAACAGAATTGCAAATCAACTCTAAGTCAGCTTCAAACTTTGAAAAGCAGGGACATAGCAAATAGTGTTAACTTGGGTAAATGTCAGAAAATGAAGATAATACAAAGGTCTGCTTGTATCTCTTAATCACCAAACAAAATCACACAAAAAAAGAAAGAGCCAGTCTTCTGCATCCTGTGTGAAATCTTTAGTCAGTCTGTTAATGAATTTAACAAAAAAATCAAAATGAGCTAAACATCCAGTTCTCTTGATGCTTGGGATCATCTTACCCTACCCTGCCTGTGAAGGATCCAATAGGCCCTTCAAACTCAGGTGTCTTCCTCCTTTTATTCAAAATGAAATAGCGGAGTGTGGAAGTTATGTTTACAGATGTATGTCAATTTTAATTGTAAGATGCAAATTCTTCACAGAGAACAACGAAAGAAAATTTCTGCAGCAGTGAAGCATTCATTGACTTGAAAAAAATACTTTTCTCTGAAACTGGTGCAAAACAAGGGAGAGAAATTGATCGTAATCTTCTCATGTTAGTTGATTGTGATGTACTGTGACTTTTAATATCCAGATTCCTGGATTTATCCATACCTCTTGCATATTTGCATAAGATTAAATAAAACAGCAAAAGCCATAATAGAAGTACTAATGAAGGGCCAGACTTTGTAAAGGACAAGTACTTTCCAGTGCTATTTCCCCCTCTCAGCTGAATACTTGCATGGGATATCACTGGGGGAAATACCTCTACTTCCTCTTAATATGTCATATATTAACTTTCCAGTATATCCCCAGCATTTCATTTTATTACTTTTCTGAATATATTTTATCTGGTTATAACTAATGAAAAAAAAATTCCTATTCATGTTCAGTTTTCATTAAGACTTTCTCAGAATCTAATAGATTTGGACAAAGTGAGTTTTTAAGATTGAAATCTAAAACTAAATAGCTTCTATAGTTGTAATAGTATGAGTAACCAGGACACACTTGAGACACATATAATAGCTTGAATCTGAAGGGAAAGGAAGTATTTTTTACATCTAAATTATACATCTTTCATTCATCTATTTTGCTTCTTTGCAATATTTCCTTTCTGCTTTAGTCCAGTAGTTATGAGCTGCTGAGGATATCCTACTGATACCTGCAAATACTTTTTAACCTTTCACTAGCAAATTACTGTTCAATGTATATTTTTTCAGAACTTTCTAAGAGTAACTGTCTGCAGCAAATACTGAAATCTTGAGTTCCAGTGAAGGAAATAACTTTGATGTGTGGGCATAAATCTTTCCCCTGTTATATTCAGTTACTTCGTTTCTCTTTGAGTACATAAATATGATAAATGCTATTCAGCCATAAGACCCTGATACGCTGACCTTAAATCTGAGACACACTTCATCTTTTTTGGTCAATGTTGAATGCACCTATATGCTTTGTTGTTTATAAATTTGAAACTGTTTTCAAGACATCGCCTTTCTTTTGGGGAGTACCTATATACACAGTTTTACAACAGACACTCAGGCTGTCTGGTGGTTTACTTTGATATTCTGTTGGGGCTGGATGAATCTGCTAAAAAGGAGATCATATCCTTTTAAATAAGCAATTAAGATCTGAAATTACTCAAGTCATTATAGCCATATATTAACTGTGTAAGGAAACACTTATTTTTCTGTCTTATTGAATGCATGACATTCCATATACACAGTATTAAAATTCAGTATTAAATGCTGCAAACTATAAAAATATCAAAAGTATGGGTCCTATCAAACTTTGCATGAAATCAGACAAAAAGCAGTTGTGTGTAAAGCAGATTATCATCTGAAGCATGTAGATTATGGCCAGAAGTCATATCCCCTGAGTGAAACTTACTGAATTGACAAGAAACAACTGCTGTGTCAAAATGTATTTCAGTAAATCAGATTCATTCATCTCTAATTCATGCTTTCAATTTTCATTATCTATCTACCATGTCCACTAATTATTCTCTAGTGTGATCTGGTAAAAATAATAGCAGCGTATGCAAAAAGCTGTTCTTGTTAAATAATTTTTATCATATTTACATTTTAAATACCCAAATATAGCTTCAGCATTCAATACTGTAACTTCCCTTTTGTAAGTCAAGATCATAGTTATAAAGTAAGTGTTTCTTGAAATGTAGAGAATCTTACTGGAGAAGTGAGTTTATGTTATACCAAAGAAATGTTAAATAGCATAATGTATATAGTATTTCCACTTCTTATGTTAAGCAACTAAAATCTATATTAAATTTATGGACCTTTATTGAATATGAAATTCATGGCCCATTCAAATGTGCCTGTGGAATTAAGGAAATCTAAAATCCTCCAATAGTCCTGTAATTGGGGAAGTGAGAAAACATTAATTATTTGAGTATATTGAACTATTTGCTAGCACAAATTTGTCACTAAATTTTCTTTAGTGAGCACTGTTAACAAGGAGAGGTATTTTTGATTTTCCAGCTGAAACAATTTTGTTACTTGGTACAGCTCCAAATGAACAGAAAACCTCTTTCTCTTTTTTCCAACTACCACATCACTGTTCTTATCATGGAGAAAAGGAAGAGAGACTACAGTGAAAAGTATCTACTCACTGACAGAAATAATGCAGAATAGGAGAATTTGCAAGAGCAAACTGCAGCTCATATCTTAGGCTTATACCTGTATATTCTATGTGCAGGAAGGGCTAAAGCCTACATTGCTCTGGTTTGGAAATTATTCAGGAAGAACAGCAATACGAATTGAACTCACTGAGCTTTCTAGATATCTCAAAACCAATAAAATATTTTTGGTTTTTAAATAATTCTATGAAGAAATGCTGTATAGCACACTCAGAATGCTCATGGTATTATGTGTGTTATGCATAAGGGGAAAAAGGCATAGAAATGGCCTTATGAAGCAGTAAGTGGTTACCATACTGTAGCATTATATACTACTACATTTATATGCACAATAAGCCTATAAATCAGTCCTCCTAATTTTGACAGTTTTGCTGGTTAATGTAGTTAGTGTCCCTTATTGAAGTGTCTGGGCTCCCAAGAAGCATGGCATCATGGCAGATTTTGGAATTACATTAAAGTTCAGTCTTAGCGACAAAGTAGAGTCTTATGTTACTGATATGGGTAAGGCACCAAATTGCTCAGTGCCATTAAGAGCAGTGGATGGGAGGGCTTTAAGGGAAAGTAGCAGAAATGTAAGGAGCTTTGGTAATGAAAATTTTGAAGCTTCAAGGTCACAGTGTTATTTTTTGGACTTAGGATCCTTGAACTGCCAGTCATAAAAGTCTACAGTATTAGAATTATGTGGGTTACTTCAAAATTCTGATGCCATTGCCTGAGTTCAATGGGACTATACAGATCTCTCATGCATATGTATTTGCGATATTGAGGCCTACATTTGCAAAAGGGAAATGATTAGCTGCTGCAACAAACCTTCAAATGAGAAGACTATATTCTCAGCAGATTTACTGGTACAAACTTGCACTATATGTCATATATTCTTAAATATATTCCACTTCTTGTAAGAACTGCATTGAAATATGTAGTAGTTATAAAGAATAAGATATCTTTATTGTGCTGTTAGGTCCATAAATACTGAATTCACAGAATGTAGCTGTCAGGAAGAGCTGGCACAATCTAGAACCCTGATTTTGTGGAAATAGAGGAATCAACTTGCAGCAAAGTCATAGAATGAGGAACTGTGCATCTTGTAGTTTTTCAAGTTCACATTAACACCTATGGAAGCCCTATCTCCCCAGTCATATCTGTTTCTAGATGGCTATGCCACAGGAGCCCATGCCAAATGTTAATGTGGTGATGAATTTTGCAGTTCTGTTATATTGTTTTTTTATTTTTTGCAAAAATAACAAAATATGTAGTCATGTTTTGTATGCCTCTAACATTTCTACCAGGAAGGCATTTTATTTTGTGTAGGGAAATAATTTCAGCTTCCTTCTACTGAACTCTGAGCATACAGAAATGATCCAAAGTCAATCAGAAGAGTGCTTTTATGACCCACACATAACTTTAAATGTTTATTAACTGCTTAAAGATGTATGGAGCTTACTCTGTAGTAGACATAAGTGTTTAGTCTTGAATTTTAACTTGGGTATTAATTGATCATAAAATATTTTCTCTCTGTGCCTTGTTTCTGCTTTGTATTCTGCTTTCCATAAGAAATATGCTGTGTCTGCCTGAAGGGATTCCTAGCCTATGTGTCCCGAATTAAAATCTGCAAGCCTATTTCTGAGCACACCTGTCTTTGAGGGTAAACTTTTGCTACATGATGGTTATTCCTACTTTTAAATTCTCACTGTTCAGCCTTACTATACTACCTCTCTTGCTGCTGCTTTTTGAGCAGAACATATATATCTCTTATTTACATTTTCTGCAGCCCAACATGATATTCAAACTCTCACTGAAAGGGAGTCGGTTTTTTTTAACTATGAGATGGTGTTGGAGACTATTATAAATTGCTACCAGATATTTTTATTATTGGCAATTGGGAAATATAATGTAATGATGGAAAGTCCTAGTGGCCACCTATTAGTGTTGAAAAAGGACAGTCAGTCACTGGCTTAATTAGTATACGAGGGCATAGCTCACTTTTTCATTGTGGGTGGAAAAAATGATCTTTTAATATTACAGAAATAACTGAAAGCAATGAAGGCTTTTGCATAGTATAGTGGTCAGCAGGACCAGGCCAAACAAAAGTGGATTAGTAAGGATTTCTGTCACTCAGATGCAGTGTGCTAGGGTTTCTGTTTGCTGTATGCAAATACACAAATGTAGTAGAGGTGCCAAACTGTGTGTGTTATGGGATACAAACAGTTGCTTTGGCGGAAGTAGAGAGCAGTTTGCAGTGTATTTGTTACTGTCTGGCTACTGTCCAGATGTTTATTCTTTCTTAAATCTATGAAAATATTACTAATCACACAAAATCTAAGTGGTATCGTCATAGAACTACGAAGAAAGAGCAAACACCCTACATTGTTATGTTAAACAGCTCTGCTCAGAAGTTACATGACTGCTTAGGTTACATTAATACTGCCTCTGTTAACCCAAAATCCGAGGTCTTGCACATCTGTAATGCAAAGGCAGACTATAAATTGTTGTTAATAACAAGGCTATCATCCAAGGAGCAGAAGTTTGCCAGAGGGAGTATTTCTCAGGAAACTCTGGAATTGTGTGTATGCATGGCACCGTAGCAACTCAGCAAACAGCTCTCTTTAAAGAGGCAACTAATTTTTAGGAGCCTGAAGTCATTTCAGGTAATTAGCTAGTGAAGCATGTACCGGCTGAGATGAAGAATTGGCAAACTAAGTGAAATTCAGAATTAACTGGCAGCGTAGAGGGCTTGAAACAATTGGGAAAGTTGGATTTGGTCTGCAGTTTTTCTTTGGAAAATGATCTGTCACAGAGCTGCTGCTAAGTGTGAAAAAACGAATGTAAAATGATGTGGTAATACCTCTTGAGGAAGGAGGTGGAAAAGATAATTCATTGGATGAACAGCAGTTGTCAGGACTTTTGTCTCGACTATCTGGACATAAAATAAGATGTAACTGTAGTGAAAATGTATTTAATGTAATTTAATCTATGCAAAACTCTGGCAGAAGGTGGACAAGACAGATGTACTAACTCTAGCTTTTAGATAGCACTGAAAATTGTCCAACTAAAGTGAACATTTTCAGCGTGTTCAATTGTAAGTTTCAGGAAAAATTGCAGGGAAAAAGATCGTGATCCTTCTGAAGTATTTCTAAGTAGTAAATGAAACTATAATGTTTGGAAAAACAGAAACACGAACTTTTCCCTTGGTCTTGGTCATCTTTCCCAGAAAAACTTATCTTTTAAAAAATGGTGTTGACAAGTTATCAACACTCATTTGAGGTCCCTGAAATAAAAATGTCTATTGTGTCTGTGATTTGTTTTCTTAAACTCTATTGTTAATCTTAATAATAAATATAACATTTCATTCATGCATTTTTGAAAGTGCAGGAATAAAGCCCTCACATATGTTATAATATGTTTCATAAGAGGAACAAAGTGCTCACATATGTTGTATTATGTTTCTACTAGTATGTATTATGTTTCTTCTGTAAGTGAGTTAGTATCTTTACTATTATTTGAATAATCAGGGATATTGAACGTCATGTCAAGTTGTAATATATGAAAAAAGGAATGCTATGAGATAAAAGTGAAACTTAAAAAAAAGAGACAGCAAGCTCTTGTATATGAAAAATATTTCTTTTCTAGGAGACAGGCCACAGAAATAAATATGTATCTAGCTGACATTTCTTTGTACCTTATTCAAGCAGAATAAAACTAAAATTATCTCACATGCCTATAGGCTACCCGGGTGTAAGGCATAGAAATAGAGAAGGGATCATTTCATATGTGCATTTTCATTTGCTCATTCAGCAGCTCATTCTAGTTGCTGAGATATCATCCGATAAATCTTTTAAAAATAGAAGACATTTCCACTTAAATATTTTTCAGGCGCTTCATGATATAAGTGAAGTATTTTAACCAGGGGCAAATTCAGCTGCTTAGACTGACTTTGAAAAAAACATTACGTGAGCTGGCTAAAAATAAATACATTATTTGGGAAGAAAAGTTATGCATGAATTTTCCTCTGGAACGACAGTATCAATATAGAAGGAAAGTATCTAGTACTAAACAAAATTATTATTTTCTAGCAAAGGTAAAACCTATGATCTGTCCTTTTTAAATAATGGTCAGTCTTTCTTTGCAACCTAGGGGTAGGATGAGTAAGAAAAAGATGAGGTATTTGTTAGAAACAATCTAATTTACTTAGTGATGTATGCAGGAGCAAGGCTTGCAAGATCAGATACATTTTAAAGAAACTGGGATAAATGGGTCTTGTAGATTCATAATTATACAATATCCTACCCAACTTGTCACTCAGTGGAAAAAAAAGCTATGATCATCACTTTCAAAAGAAACATCTGGAAACATGGCTGCTGCTGTCTTGTTCCTGCAACCACTTTAATTTTTATAACAGCCTGATGATCAGATCATTTACTCAGGGCATGAGATGACTGTGTTGTCTGCTTTGAAACCCGACATATTCCACTTCCCCAGACAGTGCACTAACCACCAGTTAGTGCTTTGTTCACCCTGTTTAAGTTGTCTCACTGTGCACAAATAAGTGTAAGTCAGACAGCTACAAGAGAGGATGACACCACGGCCTAGAAATTAGAGATGCATGGATGGATTCATACTCTCAGGGTTATGTCAGTTCTTACCTCAGGACATTTGCTATAAAGCTTGAGAAAATGCTAAATACACCCATCCTCCTTTTATATTTTTGTAATTTTAAAGAGAACTAGATGTCTGTTCTTAGCCAAAGGTTCTGGAATTTTTCTTCCCACCTTTTTCAAAGTTTTGGGAGTCATTCACCTTTCAGACTCGTATATATTTTTTTAACCTTGTTGCTTTCCTGTCAAGCATGCAGATATTTTCTGTAACTCCTCCAATTTCCCTTCCTGCAATTCTTGTATAAAGAAACTGGGTTTTGTGGGGGTGAATTCCTGCTTCTGAAGATCTAGGAGCTTGGAAATGATGCCACTGTGCCTAACTTCTTTGGATCTGTCCCAAAGCCATTTCTGGGGAGCTGCTGTCTTGTTCTTGCAAACCTAACAGGTAGCTCCCCTATCAGACACATAGGTAGAGCCATTGCTCATACATGCTGCAAAATTTTCTGCCTCAGGCCAGTTACTTTGCCTACATTCTATTTTTCAGTGTCTGGAGATGTAAAATAGAATTAGACAAGGCAATACAGGAAAAGCTTTATTACTTGTAACTTCCTTATGAAATCAAATTTGATCTTTCTCTGTAACTAGAAGATTTTGAAGTGCTCATTTGTATTTTGTTCAGGTCTTCTTTTATGAACATTGCCTTTCTCTGCTCTGTGAATGTGCAGCAGGGAATTTACTCCCACTGAACCAAATGATTAAAAACAAGACTTCAGTGAAAAATATTCTGCTGAAAAATACAGTTGAGCATCTACAGTGCTATTCAGCTAATAAGTGTTGGTTTCCTGTGATGTAGTCTGTGAGAATTGTGAGCTCCTGCAAGGTTTCTATAAAGCAAACCAGATGCCTATTTTTTCAAGAACGCACAACTGTTGTGTGACCTGTCCTCAGAAGGGCTGAAAGAGAAGAAAAATACATCTGACCTTTATGAAGGTGTTAAAGCAACAATTTCTAAACTTTTAAAACATACTATTATTTTTAATTATTATCATTAATTTTAAAATGACATTTTTTGCTTGTTTAGTCAAACACTATGGTACTTTCTGTTTGAAGCATAATTGTATATAGTGAATATTCCTGCCATCTGTATGCACTCTGGTACAACCGCCTCATATTAACCTTCTATTTAGACACATTAATTATAAAGGTGACATAGGCTATTAGGAGGATTATCTGCTTGGGTTGACTGTGAATTTTTGCTTAAGTACTGAATGTATAATATTGCCTAAACTCCTTAAATTTGCAGCTAATAATTACCTTTCAATTTCAGTCAAGAAAATTTCTGCTGTCAGATTCTGCCATTGCTCTCACACTGAAAGCCTGTTTTATAACATTACCATCTGTCCATTGAAATGAAAGTCAGAACAGGCTTTCATACTCACCCTGAAATTTTTTGCAAAAGCATTGCATTACCTATGCAACAAACAGTTCTGACATACTGATTGATAAATAATTACCTTCCCTTTCTCTCAAAAGTCACTTTGTTCCAGTAAAACAAGAACCCCCAAGAAATAATTTAATAAAATTATGTGTTGTGTTTCTGATCTATGATATGTTTCAAATAATCCAGTTTTTTCATTCTATATGAAGAAAATTATTTTATGAGATATTCTACTTATTGATCCTAAAAATGTGTATCTAGATCTGACACTGAGATAGGTACTTATCATGTATCAGATTTCCCCTTGCTGTTTATTTCCAAAATCTTCAGATTGCTGGAATTTTTCAAGGAAAGCTTACTTCATTTTATTTTTGTTCTTCACATCACTTTTCTGCCAGAAACCTCTTCCAAAGTACGCTTATTTTAAGAGGAAAAGGCAATTTCCAAATACTCTGTATCACAAGGAAAATTAGAATTTAATGCATATCTGTGCCTTCCTCATCACACATCTTGTGCCAGCTTAGATCACGGCATCAGGCAGAAGTTTTGGTTTTGTCTTTTTTTGTGTCTGTACCTTGAAATGGCATATCTGGTGTACATTTTCATCCACTTTTATGCTCTAAGCAAGATATCGAGGGAGATAAGTAAAATGTATGATGGGTTGAGTTAACAAGTGCTAATTTTATTTCACATAAGTACTGTTGTTAACTGAAAGAAATTTCTGCAAAGCCTGTCTTATCTAAGCTGGTTTCACCTTCACTGCTCTCCTCAAGATATTTGCATATAATGCAAAATAAGGTTTTATGAAGAGATTATTTGAAATAGGTGGAGTTGTAATTTTACTTTTTTCATTGAAATTTTGGTGTAACATCAGGTTTGGTTAAATTCTCAGATCTTCTCTGCAATAGAAAGCTCTCAGCTCTTTTTTATCTTCTGCATTTTGCAACGTGGTTTCAATGTCAAGCCACATGTGCTGCTACAAATTCCTTTAAGCCCAGAGTCTTCAGAAGATGCTGAATTTTTCCAGTGTTATGAGTGATGGTCAGATCATACTCACATTTTATCTCTTACTAAATGATACCTTGTATGGACTTCCTCCTCTTTATAAAGCAAGGAGACTTATAGTCCTTTCCAAAATATTTCTGGGGCAGGCTCACTGATCCAAGATGCTGCCCCAGTTAAGGGAATGGGAACTGTGTAAGCGATATACCCTGTGTAGGTACAGTGCATAGGCGTATATATAAATGCAAATATATTCTTTGCAGTCTTCTACAATTCTCTCTTGTAGTAAACACTTTTCCTAATCCCTTCTAGGATTAGGTAAAAACTACATATATGTAGCTAGAATATGTAGGCATGGTGAAGATCTAGGGCACGAATCTGCAGAGCAGGAAGTTAGTATGTATCATCTTATTTCCAGATTTGTAGGGCACTGAGTTATTACTGATTTTGAGATATTCACATAAATCACATAAATCACTTCTTTAAGTTATTCTCATATTTCATTTCTGCTCTTCCATATTACTGCCCCTTGTTTGTGAGAACAGAGGGAAGACTTAATGGTGCATTCCTGTGTGCATAAATTTTTTACATAAAGATAAATCGGCACTGGGTACTTAAGTTCAGTAGTAACTTCAGATTTTCCATACAAGTAAGGATGAAAGAATGTCTTCCTTCTTTGAAAATCTTGTATTTTTCACGCATTCTTTGGGTAAAATAGAGTATTCTTCTTTGAAAATTTGTTCTTGTACCACAACAAGGGGTCTATCTACCTCCTGGATAGCTGTTGTAATCCCTGAAAAAGTATTTATAGGATAATACATTACGCAAACTTACAGCTTTCCAGCTGCATTATACATGTTTGCACATCCATTGGAAAATTTTTTAGATCCATCGGACAGGACAGTATTAAAGTCAATCTGAAAGAACACAAAAAAAAGTATTAAAAATATACCGTCAAATGCCGTAGAAGGTCACAGGAAGGATGCATGAAAACACTGGAAATATTAGGAACCGAAGAAAATACTTTATTTTTTTTTTTTTAATTTGAAAGCTTTCAGAAGGGATATAGATTATCTGAACCTATTTCACTGAGCTTAGTTTGATGATATGGAAAAAAGTAATGACAGACTTTCAGAAAAATAATTTTTCAATAGGGTTGCCTAAGCCTATGAGAGGTCTTAAGGAATGCAAAAACAGCATGCTTTTTTTTGTGTTACAGAAGAATTATTGGACTGGTACAGTGTTTCAAACATAAAATTCACCAAGAATTACATGAATTTCATAGCAGATGTCAGCTGGAAATCATGATAGCTAAGCAATTTGTGTGTTATTGTTCTAAAATAAAGTGCTTAATTTGTCGACAAAAAGGTTTAAGATAGCATTTTATGATACTGATGGCACACAGAAACATGTCTGTAATTTTGAACTGCAGCTGTGTTTCATGTTAGTCATGATACTTCCGTTAAATACTTCGTAGCCTATAGGCAAAAGGGGTATTTTAACTTTTTATGTCAATACAGTAACTTATCTTTAAAGTAGTACTTCTGGAGAAGGGTCTCGTTTCTTCTAATGAAGACTTATTCTCTGAAGTTTCATGAGGAATGGCTGAGGGAGCTAGGGTTGTTCAGTCTGGAGAAGAGAAGGCTCTGGGGGACATTATTGCTCTCTATAACTACCTGAAAGGAGCATCAGCCTCTTGGGGATCAGTCTCTTCTCCTGCGTAACAAGTGATAACTACCTCAAGCTCCACCAGGGAAGGTTTAGACTAGGGATTAGGAAAAACTTCACAGAGAGGATAATCAGGTATTGGAACAGGCTGCCCAGGGTAGGGGTGGAACCACCATCCTAGTGTTCAAAAACCATGCAGATGAGGCCCTCAGAGAGATAATTTAGTGGTGGTCTAGGTAATGATTAGGCTTGATGATCTTAAAGGTCTTTTCCAACCTAGCTGAATCTATGGTTCTATGTTTTTTCTCACTGGTTTTCTTTAGTTATCCATTCATCATCCAGAGTCATGACTGCACCTTTGCTGATCAGATCAGTTGATAGAATGTTCTTCAAAAACCTTACACAGCTCATTCCCCTGGTTTTTGGAATTAGGTCTAAAGGGAAGTGGGCATTAGATGGCACGGGTGGCTGTGTATTTCTTTTATTTTTGTTTTTTGCTCACCAAAGCTTCTTGATTCTTTGTTACTATAACTTCTGTTTAGCCTGCCAGTGACAGAGTTGCAGGGGGAGAGCCTGAGGAGGGAACTCAGACCCAGACTCTACTCCCATGCCATTAAAAATGGTCCCATATAAAAAATATGACTAGTAGGCTAGGAACATGACAAGTAATTTCAGAGAAGAGGCACCTGGATTTTGCTTTGTGCTTCAGTAAGTATGCTCATTGAATCAGGGACTGTAACCTTCTTATTATTTTCACTGGAATATTATAATTCCAATGCAATTAGGGGTGGAGAAATCATAAGGGAGTGAAAGGAAAAAGAAATTTAGAAATATTCTTCTTTTTTTTTTTTTTCCTTTTAATATTAAATCTAGCATGTTAGCAATTAACATATTGCCCCTCATCAAAAGCTGAACTGACACAGCTAGAAGGTGGCTATATGATTTTAAATCTGTTTCAGAAATTGCAATACTACTTAATTAAATCATGGCAACATAAACTTTCTGGATCCATAAAAAACACAGGAGCTATATGTCATTTTCTTTCATCACAGTCAATGTTTGCTTCTATAATTTAGTATTATAAATTTCTCATGTTTGTTTTCTTTCTCCCATTTCATGTGACCCTGAATTTGGTCTGAATTCTATTGAAGTTGCAATTTAAGCTTGCTTCAATTGGGTGGTGGTGTCTACACCCCGTGTTGTATGTATCTGGGAATAGTGGGGTAAGGAGGAGGAGTTATTTGACTAGCGTGGAAAAACTGCCAGTGCCTCTCAGAGTGATTCAGACAGTCTGGAGATAATTCACCTCTTCTTTCTACTTGGGTCCAGAGAAGGAATCCTTACTTGCTTTCCGTCTGTTTCTAGTGACAGAATACATGCGACACTGAAGAGTTATTATGTTGCCAGACTGTCAGGCTAACCTCCTTTCTGGAGATGAAATACAGGAATTTTAACCCAACCGTTTCTTCCTATGTAAGCTTGGCAAGACACTGCCCGCTTGCACTGCAAGAAAGGAGGAGACTCCCTTGCCACTGACACATCCATGCAAGTCACAGATGTTTTGTTTTTCTTTCAGTATACAAAATGCTTCACAAATTTCTGATGTCTCTTCAAAAAGTCCAATTACCTATTAATGCAGTGTCATAAAAACATGCAAAGCAAAATACTAACTGGACAAGAGGCATGTTTATTTTGAAAAGTATAACATTTTGCACAAGTATGTCACTGTATTAATGCCAAATCTATACCATGTCTAATGGGGCTTTAGTATACTTATATCTGATATGTTCCTCACTAGATCGGGTTTCTGAAGATAGTGGTAAAATGCCTACTAATGTCAGTATCAATAAAAGGAAAGTGGTGAAAAGAGAAGAGAAAAGAAGTAGGATAACTAGATTTTGCCAATACTTATGATTGCTGCTCACAGCTTCTTAAACCTTTTCAAAAGTTTACTTCCCAATTTTCTCTCCATTTCCAGCAGTAAGTGATCTATTCTTTATATGTCATGCTTCCTCAAACAGGTCATGTTTCCATGTTGAAGTGCAACTGAAATATCCAAAGGGTGAAAATGAAATAAAATTGGATTGTCATGACATTGGAGGCTACAGCATGCGAAACTCATACAGAGGCCAGTTCAGATTACACCATTCCAGGATTATTGGATCTGTGAAAGAGTCTTAGCTCCACTATGCTCAGTATCTGTATTTTAAAATGGGAAATATACTTTTCTTACTATTTTTACTATGTGCATGCCTAATGAGGAACCATTTTTAATTTTATTATTAACAATGAACAGTAATGATGATAAAGGTCTGTATTCAGAACTCACAACTATTTCAGATATAGCTCTGCATGACTAGCAACTGAAGATATCCATTAGGATTTCTTTGGTACATTTTTGAGCTTCTATCTGCAAAAAAAAATAATCATTTGATTAGAGGCTTACCTGATGGAATAAAGTACATTCCCATTTTTGAAAATTCGCAACAACTTATTATCTGTTGTAACTTCATGAAAGTTGGCACCTTTTTCATTAGCAAAGAACAAATCAGGTTTCCAAATTGAATCCAACATGGATGGATCTAAGTCTAAAGAGTCATCTGGATATTCACTGTATGCAAGGCGTGGATCATTCCAATTCTGTCGGAGAAAGATGTTCACTCGGTAATCCTGAATGAAAGAGAAAACAAGCAAGGCTTTATTTAGCATAGGGATTTAGTTTTTATTTCATTTCTTAGCCATGTAATCCCCTGTCCACCTGTGGATGACAAAAGTATTACTTAGCTAAATACCAGCATGATACCTATTAGTATTAGTAGGTACACAATGGATAAGAATAAAGATGCATTTCAGGGCTGCTGAAAAATCCCGAGTTAAGAAAATCCAGCCTCCATGTAGAGTTCATAAAACTCCATATAACTCTACCCCTACAGTAACTTTGTCTTGAAATCAAAATGAGAGAAGCATAAAAAGAGTTTCACAGAGTTACTTTTTTCTGCCCAACTCCTTGCTGGGGCTTTCCCATTTCCCTCTCTTTTGCAGTGACAATCTGCTCCTCTATAAGGGAAGTTAATTTATTTTTTCTCTCTTTAATCCTTACATATTTAGACCCACCACTTACACTTCCTCTGCCTCAGTTCCCTGTTGAAAGTTGTGTGAGAATTAAATTGCCAGACAACGGTCTGAGAAGGATGCCATGTTCCTCCTCTCAAATATGGTGGAGATCATAGAATCACAGAATGGTTTGGTTGGAAGGGACCTTAAAGATCCAGTTCCAACCCCACTGCCATGAGCTGGGACACCTTCCACAAGACCGGGTTGCTCAGAGCTCCATCCAACCTGGCCAAGTGTAAGATCATATAAGTCCTTATGATAAATTAGCTTGCGTACAAGTTGAATCAGCTTACTTCCTACAGATAGTCCTGTCTTAATCAAGGATGCTTTTATAGAAAAGATGATTGGAGTGTTTCAAATTCCTGGTATTAATTTTGAAGGTGTATATACTCTCTGTCAGAGATAATGTTGTATTTATAGTTGCACACTTTCTTCAAACTTTATCACTCTGAAAGGTGAAAATATTTGTTTTAATAAAAGTGAATGCTAACATCTCAATATGTTATATCAAGAACAGAGAGAATTGAGACACTGGGCATAAGGACATAGGAACTATACTTTTAATGGCTATTACTTGGTTTTTTTAAGGAACTAATTATTTTTTTAACACCACCCCCCCCCCCTCCCTTCTTTTCCTGGTTAGTGGCAGCCTCAAGAGCCATAAAAATTTCTTAAGGGAAACTATTGGTACTTTTAATAATCAGAAACATGGCATGAGATAAACAGAGCTAGGGAATTTTTTTCTTTTTCTAAAGCAAGCCAAAACCCTTAGACAAGTCTGTGCTCAGTGTTCATAAAACTTAGCTTTTATTGTCTTCCATGCAGCAAGAAAACTTAATATCCCCTGAAGTATCCTTATTTATCTGCATGATATCCCAAATACCACATAGGACCAGTTTGCCTTCCAAATTCCTGTATAAAATCAAAGGCGAGGAAGAAGCAGGATGTGGGAACAGCGATGACTTTACTATGTGCCCCAACATGTAGAATGCTTGTACTGAAGGAAGCACTAGCTCTAAACCTGGGGTTCTGGGTGTGAGCTCTCACGGCTTCCTCTGCACTTAGGCTAAACCTAAGCTTTACCTTTAAAGTTTCATAACCTGAAGTGTGTCTATTTATTTTACTTTTCTCTGTAGACTATGATGAATTTCTGAATGGGACTTATATATCTAAGATAGAACAGATAGAAAATGTATAGCAGAAAGCTGAGTGAAAATGGAGGAAGACAAATGGAGGAATTTGTTCAAGGTTATATTAAGCTATTCTGTATGTCATTTTGCATAAAGTTTATTGGTTTAAATAGTTTCAAGCTCTTAAGATGAAAAGAATCCTAGTTAAATTTTTCATTGAGCAAGTGAAGCTATTTTTCATGGCTCTTTCCCTTGAAAAGTCTGACTTAAATTGGCTCTTATTATTCAGAAAAAAAAAAAAAATCCTAATATATCAAAAGGAAAGAGATATATTTGATTGCTACTGTATGAAAGACAAGTATTCATAGTCTCAGGTTATAATTACACATCGTGAGCATGAGGCTAAACTGCTTTAAACAAGTAGAGTTTCCTGATGTAAACGCAGAGACCAGAATTTAACTGCCAGAATTGATTTGTTTTCCTACAACAGGATTGCTATTCTTACGTGCTACTTGCCTGGAGGGGGTGACTCCCAACTCAAACAACTGTGTGCTAGGGAGGTTCCTTGAGGGAAGAGACAAATCATTAAATCATCATTTAAGTTGTGGTGACTTCCAGAGCCTGAAGGCTACTATTGTCTGAACAGCTGCTGCACCCTGGTTCCATAGAATGAGTCTTTATGGGTCTGCACTTGCTCCACTGTCCTTTGAATCCCTTAGCCACAGGGCGAACTTCCTTGCAGGGTCAGGATACTGTTCATCAGCTCTATAGGGCTCAGCAAAATAAAAATTGTGAGACCAGGTAGTTGTGCTTTGTCGACGCTGAGGCTGAGGCTATTATGGACTCTAGTACTAACACTTTAATTAACAATTTCCAACACGCAGTGAAATTTAAAGTGCTTGCAGATTTCTTCTTCATTATACTGATACAGGTAGAACTATATTCCGGCAGCATACACAATATAGCTAGACTGCCAAATGGAAACTTCTGCACAAACCTTCAAGATATTAATTGACTATCACTGGTTTCTTTAATGCATTATTTAATATGCACTGTATGTGGAATCCTTCTAGATCTGAGAGAAGGATATATACAAATTTCCAAAATATGCCTTTCATCTGAACATTGCATATCACCTGCTCTCATAAGTTTGAATGTTGCCATTGGAACCAAATAATCAAATTTTCATGCATAAATGAATCATCTTCCAGAACTCTACTTGTTGAAGTTTCAAATACTATTACAATTTTGACTGATATATCCAAGTAAAATCTGGACTCGCCTTTTGCATAACATTGTAAAAAGTTTCTATCTTTATCTGATCCTGCACCCTGTAAAATTTTAACATGAAAATCTTACAGACTTTCTGCGAACACTTCTAAGAGTATATTTAAAGCCACTTTAAATTTATGGCTTTATTTTTCTCATATTATTCTTCATATGAACAACATGAGAAATAGTGTTCTTGTGAAGATTTTTTTTTTTAATTTGATAACTGTAGCTCATTGTTGTAATGAAAACTGGATATTATCCTCTATTCGTAAGAAGATGCCACGGATGTACTGGAAAGAACTGCTCACAGAAAGACTGAAGTAAGGAATGAAAATTAGCAGGGTTATCTGCTGCTAAGGAATGAAAATTAGAAGGTAAAAATCAGTCAGAACCAGAGAGAACTACTAGGGTCATGGGGGAAACAAGGGATGATTTAAATGGTTTATGCAGATGTTGCAAGGGAGAAGGGTATGTATCAGGAAAAATAAGATCCAAGGGAGTCCTGGCCCAAAAAATTAACCAATGTCTTGAAGAGCCACTTCAAAATAAGTATACTTTTATAACTATAATGGGTTATTTAATGTATTGATTTTGCTTATCACCCCACAGGGAATGAAACGGTTTGATCTCCCTTTATCTGCCCTCACTCCCCCAAATTGTCAGATGCTGAGTTATCATGTATTCAGTTGCTAGTGAAATAGTGCTAATAAAATCACATTTCAGCACAGCATCCTTAGTATGCCAAAATATGAAGAATTATGTGGAGCATTTGTCACTTCATTTTCCATTTTGCTTCTTGGGTAAATGAAAAAAATATTTGGCCTTTGTTCTACAAAATACTGTGGTTGCCTTATGCATCTTCAGTATACTTTGACATGTTTTTATTGCTGCCTTGATTAGTGTAATTAGACAGGAAGCCCTGTGGTATATTATTACTTTGTGGTAATAACATCTTTCCATTTCAAATTTCTTCACTGGCCCTAAACACTGTGCCTGCACTTTAGGTAACCTAATTACTTTGGGTAAATTGATAGAGTTTCCTTAGTTTTCCTTTATATAACTGAAAGTTTCAGACTGGAACAAAAGCTATTCAGCTAATGATTTCAATGTGCCTTGATGAAATTACTCTAGAATAAAACCTCAAGTATCTAAATTTAAGCCCCTCAAATTGGTAAATCATTTTCCATGCAGATTACCAATGTCATTGCAAAATCAAAGTAGAAGACCCTTGAAATTTACACTGACATGTAAATATAAATAAATGTAAATATAGTTTGTATAATCTGAGGATTCTCCTGCATTTCCTCATGATTAATATTTGGAACTCCATGATTACTGAGATTATTAATGATGAAGCCTCTTCTGCAGTTATGTATGGTCAGAAAAGGAATATATAAAAGAAGGTGCAGAAAAGGATGATGTAGGACTGGACAAGATAGCCAGTTCTGTGGAAATAGCCAGGAAAAGTCGGCTTTCTTTAAACCAGTAGTACAAAGGACTTATATGTTGACTGATGACTTAATTGATGTCCATTAATATATTGAGAGGTAAATGCTAGAGGGAGAAAACATATTAAACCTAAAGACAAGAACTTCCTTAATTACCAATAAATCGGAGTGAAATGGCTCATCTTTTTGCTTGTTATGCTAATAAGCACTGGTGATCTCTCCACTGGCATGATTTATTATTGCAAATAAGGGGACTCTATTTTTTTATTACATCTTTGCATTATTGCAGGTCTGAACTGCAGCAAGGATAGTGCATACATCTATGGCAGTTCAATTAATGAGTGAAAAAAAAATTACAAGAGATTCCATGCTCCACCATAAACTGTAACTCAATCTGTCAGATATACCATTGCAGCTAAAGAGAAATTAGCTGTGATTTAAATTGATTGCTGAGTACTTAACTTTAATTGACACATCAAATCTGTGTCAGAGTACTAAGATTTGGTTAGTGCCAAACACCCCTAAGAACACGCTTTTCTGTACTGAATAGCTGTAGGGCATTCATTACAAGAAGCAATATAGATATGCTGTTGATTATGATAGTTCATCTGACTCACAGAATCCTTCCTCATGATCAGACCCTGGATAATTCCATAAGTGGAATATTTCTTTACAGATCTGCTTTTGGCAGTAAAATGAAGGATGACCTTATTGTTCTCAATCTGGAATTGTGGAACCCATTGAGACGCTGGGAACAACTGCAGTACTGCACCACTTCCTCAGTAAGAAACAGCTTTGTGAATTTTCCAGAACCACATGACTCCTCCCTCATGTCTTTATTGATGGGCCTTAAGAGAAAACCTTCCTCTTTCTAATCCTGACAATTTCTAATTTCTGACTCCTGAAATTTTGCTGTATAAGACAAGTTCCACACAGGAAAACATGGAAAACATTCTTGTCTAGGCCTGCCTGAAGTTAGTTGGCTAAGCACTTTGCTGTTGATTAGGATCTCTATATTTAAGCCTTTACAGGCTGAGGACGAGCAACAGGGCCTGTTCAGTTCCTGGATAAAAGCTCTAATCCTAGACTAGTTTAAAATTGTGGGTGTTCTCACCCCCTCTATTAAGTAGAACAGGCCAGATGTTTTGGGGATTTGGGTGAGGGCTAACTTGCCTCTGACCTCAGGAAGCTTTAGGAAATTATTTGAGCTATTCAGAAAAGATTGCTGATGATTCTGGATGAAAAGCTCTCTCTTTCTTTGCTCATGGATGTATAACTACAGATTTTAAGGTGTATATTAGTATTTGTAATCTTTCTGGTGATTTGTATATACACTACTTGTGCACCAAGTACTCTTCCTAGGTGTGTCACCTGCTTTCATAACCTTGGATTCTGAAGTAGTGTGGTCTCTGCTAATATCCTGAGTGGCACAGATGTTTCTTTTTTCTTTTCTTCTGGATCAAGTAATATGCCATTTACCATCACTGCTAAGGATCTGCAGAATAAGAAAAGTTCTGTCGCTACTCTAGTTCAGTCATTCCCTTATTGAAAGTGTGGATCCACTTATAGGGTGCTTATTAGTACAGAGCTATCAGTCTTTGCCATTCAACCCATAATTAAAGCAGAATATAGTCAGTAGTTTCTGTGAGAACTCCTGGATTTTTAGCATCTGACTCCCTCATCCTTATTGCAAAACATTGGCAATCTTGACAATCAGTTGAATTCAGCAGTGTGCCACAAAGCCTACTGATTTTCCAGGTTTTAAGATTGAAACATTGCAAAATGAGCAGATTTAGTAGTTTTTGTTGGTTTGTTTTTGTTTGTTTGTTTGTTTTTATTTGGGGGGTGAGGGTGGGTTGTGGGTTTTTTTGTTTGTTTGCTTTATTTTTTTTTTCCTGGTTCATTACCAACAGGAATGGTCGTATTTTTGTTTCTGTGCTCACAAATAATCATCATGTCAAAAGTCAAAGCCAGTTAATATCTAGGATGATTACTCTTTAAAAAAGTAATTAAACATAGTACTGACATATTGTATAATAACATTTGTCAGAGCTCTTATTGCATATTCTAGAAATTTGTTAACTGAAGACTGAATAAACTACTTCCATTCTTAACGGAAGTTGTGTGTTCTTAACTGCTAATGCATTACCCTAAAGAAGCGGTAGTATAAGGGATTAGACGAAAATGTGCATGGCAATTACATGAACAAACATCATGCACTGAGCCTGCCTTTTCATAGATTTTTGCCATGTTCTCAGTTGACAAATGATTCTGGTGTGGTTTTGTTTTGATTTGGGTTTTTTTTTCAGCAGAAAAATGATGCGTCCCCAAAGATTCCTTTGCTCTAACAGCAGAAGGTATTTCTTGTTAAGTGAAAAGTTGAGTTTTTCTGAGGTTATTCATTTGTTCAAATGAGGCTTCAGTGCTATATTTTTCCATGGTATTATTAATACATTTTATATGTTAACACTTAGATTATGACTGGTTTCAATGGTTGACTGAATGGGCTAAGAGAATAAATCTGTCTTAAAAACATGTATTTGAAATCATCCCCTAGGTCCATTATGAAGTGGGAAGTAGAGGTTACTCATTGAAAAGCCAGTCCTAACCTTATTTTGATATATCTCAAGTACCATAGCTTGTTATACTACAGTTTTACCAGAACAGTAGTCGCAGGCACAAATCTGAATCATTTTTACTACATTTTGCTAAGCTGGGAAGCAGTCTTGTTACACTAAAAGGTCTAATATAAATATTTAAAATCTGCAAAGAAATTATCCAAAATCAATGAAAGGCTTAATCAGTGTAAACATATGCCTTGAAAACTGTTATCATACATATATGTATTCTATATTCTATATAATATAGATTATATCAAGGTATGCAAATGATGTATTTTCTATATTCAGTTTTCTAAAACTATAGAGTAACCAATTTCATAAAGTTCAGGAAAATAGGGAAAAATATATTGCAAAACAGGGATTTATTAGACTTACTAGAAACATTGAATTTTCAGTATTTTACCCCTTCAATTTTACCAGGAGTCAAGTAGCTAAATCCTCATTCAATTTAAGTCTATAAAAGAAGATAAAAGAAATAAAAAGAAGGTTGTGGTAGATTCCACATATTGTATCAATGTTTGTAGAGGGAAAGCAGACTAATCTTCTTTAACTAGTTGTGTTATGCCGATATATTGGCTTTATATGTTCCTGTACACTTACATTCTGGAAATCTATTAACTGAAAAACAAAACTAGTGACTCAAAGATCAGGCAATACAAAGACTGCTTGTTTTTTAAAGCAAGGGAATAAATTCAGATTCTCCAGAAGTGCTTTTGAAGATTATTGTTAAATTATTATAATTAAAAACAGGCAAAGTAGAAATAGTGAACCTATACTTATTCTTTATTATGTATATTCAATATATTTGTTATTCATTTACCTTCAATACCTTTATGATTATGATAAAGTGTTTGATCAATATCTGTTCACAATGGCTCACATTGTCTAACAGGAAACGCCTTGAGGAGATAGCTGCCTCGTGTTTTTTTTTTTTTTGGGGGGGGAATGATTAGTATGGGATTAAATTTACTTCTCAGATTTGATAATATTTTGTAGAGGCTTGCAAGTTGGGACCTTTCCAAGCTGTGGAAAAGGCTGCAGCTACAGGGAGCTAAAGTTTGTTGGCTTTGCTGTGTCAAAGCCCTGGATGAAGTTGTTGAGAAAATAAAAGCCTCACCAAACTGGAGCACTAGAGGCAGAAGAGCAGAGAAGCCTGTGAGCTGAGATTAATTGCATATGGTTAGGAGAGAGGGACGAAGGTGGCAATCTGTAGATCCCTGTTTTGGGACACTTGTATAGTGAGTCTAGATGGCAGGGTAGTGCTTCCTGGTTAAAATGGATTATGAGCTGAAGGGACAAAGGAAATTACTTGGGAGTGGGAGAAGATGCAGAACCCAATTGTGCTTTAGTCAAGTAACTGGGCCTGCTGAAGACTATGTGATAAGCGAGACAGATTCTGAAGTCACAGAGGTTATTTTGTGCTGTTGAAGAAAGCAACCTGTCGCAGAGATGCTGAGTTTTACTATTGTGTAAATTAGTATTAGAATCTATGAGGGTTTAGGGAAAAAAAAAAAAAAAAGAAAAAAGAAAAGATCTGGCACCATTGTTATAATGCCAGTAATGACACAGGGAGGGGCATGTCAGTTAAAATGTGTTATCAGCCCACACCTTGCTGATTCTATTGGCTTTTAAAGAAAAGTAAAGCCTGAATCACAGTCTCATAATACTTCTTTTTCTACCAGCTGCTAATGACCATATTTGATCACATGCTGTGTACTCATGGAAAATAGCTATGTATGAAACACATTCATATTAATAAATTGGCTTCAACTTTTGGGATACAATTTAGGATATTTCTTCGCAATATGAATATGATGTATAAAATATGTGAGTGCACAGTTCTTTCATGCTAAGTGATTACTTTGGCCATTGTAATTAAAAATGCACACCCAGAGTGCATGAAGTACTAAGTAGCCACAACAGAATGAAGATATGAGAACAGAACTGACTTTAAAGTTATGCAAAAATAACTCAAACTTATTCAAAGAAAGAATTTCAAGGTTAATACTTCCTGTAAGGTGACTGTACTGGAGAACCTTTCCAGCACGTATTTACTGGGCTCAAGAACAGAAACCAGGAACAAAAATGACAAAGAATCCTAATTTTCTTAATTCATGTTAATATAACAGTTATTCTAAAGACAACTGTAGCTTTTGTTTCTGTAAACAAAGTGTTAGTAAATTACAGGTTAATGAAAAAACAAGGGAGAAAGGCTACGTTCTTACAGTGATAGGTGTGAATTTACGGTCTTGTATTAGTGCTAATGGGAGACAAGGACAAAATCCCCATATATCATGATGAGATTAATTTCCATTGCTTAAATACGCACCATAAGGCAGCTACGCTAAAGATGTTTGAAAAACTATGCCTTTTGGCCAAGTCCTTTTATGTTTATTTGGTTTTTTTACTATGTCTTTACATGGTATCTGTGTTCTTATAAATTAAAAAAATGAGTGTTACATACTTATAACCTCAATGGAATTAATCTTATATGATTGCAACAAAATATGAAACTTCATAAACAGTATACCTCATGCAGTGTGAACAGAACTATGTAGTAATGCCATCATCATCTTTTCCCATATACTCAGCTTTTCTATGATAGTGACTGAGTAGATTTCAGCTTGCAAATTAGTTGTCTTTGAAGCTTTTTCTGGGTAATGCTGTAATTACTGTAGCAGGATATAGACATTTAGCAACTGCTAACCTGATAGCTCCTATTCATACAGGTTGAAAAGATAAATATGAAGACGTAAAAGTAAGTAAGAAAATGCTGGAGGGAATGAGAGTAATGTCATAGGCTTTTATAATGCAATGCTGTAGAAAAGCAGGCAGAAAAAGAAATGTTAATGTAAGCAAACATACATAAGAATTAATAGGAGGTGTGAACTTTTCTCCAGCTTTTCTAGAACAAGATCAGATGGATGTAGGTAATTACCATATATAAATATTTGTCTAAAGGCTAAGTCTCCCTTGGAATGAGGAGATAAAGATTATGGAAGAATTTTTCATAAGAGCTGACATGTAAAGAAACCATGGGTTGTAGACAGCATTAGAATGGGTGATGAATAGGATTATAACGCAAAATTATCTGCAGTAGTAAACACTTGCACTGATCATGTAACAGGTCCATTCAAGGCTTCTGTTCTTATTAGTTGCAATATTTAGCTATGGGGAAATGGAAAATTTGGTGTCTTTGAGCTGTTCAGCTTTTTGTATTGTACAATTTAATTTTTTTTTTTAATATAAAGATTTTATCTTTAGATCTAAAAAATGTTAAAATGGATCAGATGGGGAAAGTTATTTCCTATAGCATGTTTGGAAGAACTGATTATAGCACATATCCTGGGGAGTATCTATTTTAGATAAACCAGAAAAATTACTTCTAGGCTTAGAGCATTAAGACAACTGCAAGCCTGGATTCATTATTTTCTTCAAATGAGGTAAAAAATGTTTGAAGGTAGGTTTCCCTCAATGTAAGTAAAACTTTAACAAAACATGGCCCAGCATACATGTGTAAGGCTGCCATTGCTGCCTGCTCCTTAGACCAATCTCTCAGTGCTGTATCCTAAAACGTTTACAGAATTGGGTATACTTCAAGTTGGTATGGATAATTGTATACCTGTTTTGACATTTCATCCAGGACTAGGAAGTCAAAGCACAAGACACTGCATGCATCTGGTGGTAGCTGAAGAGAGATTTTGTGGATGCCCAGCTCGAACAAGTGGATAAAGCCACTCAGCTTTCAGCACTAGGCCTTGAGGTGCTAGAGTATTTTCCATGTTGTGTGTGACAGCTAGGACTATAAACTGCTGATTGTTTTTCATGCAGAATCTTGGAGATTTTATTTAACATTTGACATTTTGTTGTTGCTGTTGTTCATTACTGAAAGCATTTGTTTGTGGATTTATGCATTGGCAAGGAGTACCAAAGTGTTTAAGTATCATGTCTTGGTCTTTTATTCAACTGAATGGCAAAAACCTACTAAAATTTAGGAAGATGATCTGTGTTTTCTTTGTAAAAGTCTGTATGAAGTTCTCTTCAATTAATTTATTTTGTAGGTATAGAACTGCATCTTTGAGCACCACAAAAATAGATCAGCAATGAGTAGTCTGCTTTAAAATGAGAAAGCCTGTTGTCGGTTTTGTTCTACAGCTTTTCTACTTGAGCTCAGAGTTCACATAGCTCATGCGGTACAGCACATGCAGAAACACTGTTCTTGGATGTTGGGAAACTTCAGATATTTTTCTGCTGGCAATAAGCAATAAAAGTTATATCTGGAAACCTTGACAACATCTCACAGATCTGTAATTAGTCATAAGTTACACTTATGGATGGGTATTCGGATCCAGATGATCTGTTTATATCAGTAGGGAAAGTTAAATGGAACCATCAGTCTTTATTTCTGACTCATATATTTATTCTCCATACTACATAAAGATCCCATGGAATTTCAGCTGCAAGTTCCTGAAAGTGTTACAGAATTTGGCAGTGACTCAGACACCAAGCCTTACTGGGATAAATATAAAATCTATTCCAATTCATATTCTTCAAAAAAATCTTGAAATGAATTATGGGTCACAGCCACAAAAAAATGAATTAAATTTACAAGTCAGAACAACTGAAAGGGGAATTTTAGTATTTGATGAGAAAACCTGGTATATTAGGTTTCTAGATTCTGCTTTTAAGGCATTCGGTTTTCGCAAAGGGACCACACCTTTTCTCTGTTTGTGCCCATTACATGACTGCTGTCAGTAAAAGCTATCAGTCTGAACTTCTGTTTTACTGTAGATACTTGCTATTACCTTTTCAGGCCTTTGACATGTTTATGCACAGAATATAGTCCTTTTCAGTTCCTGTATCACTTTTAAATTTCCATTAATGCTGCAAACGCATACTGAGTTGGATCCTCTGTGGCAGTACTCTCATCTAAGGCTACCAAAAATGTCTGAGACATTTTCAAGCAGCTTTTCATCATTACAGTATCAATTATTCTAGACTGTAACTTCATAGTCAATCTAAAGATGTTGACTGCATGAAATATTTTCCTTTCATACAGAAAGTTTCAGTTCTTCATAAATCATTGAAAGGATATTTTAAAAAGGGAGGTTTTAAGACCTGGAAGCAAGAACTGACTTTTTTTCCCAGTATTTTCTCAGGCAAATGCACTTTATTATTAGGTAGGATTACACCGTATCTCTAAAGCTTTCAGCAGAATTTGGCCTCAAGACAATATCTAAAATAAACTTGAGACCTGCTTTCGAGTTGGTTTGTTGCAGTGACGAACAAAAAAAATTAACCTTATTTTTGATAAGACAAGATTATTTATTGTTTACTGACATAATTCATAGTTTATATGTCTATCTTTCTTTACACCCATGTTGAATATACTGGCTTTCAGATACGAAATATGTGGAAACCATCCTGTAACTGAGCCTCTTTTTCAAACAACATAATCACACACCGTTAACCAGGGAACAAACACTACTGCTCACTAATAAGACACGTGAGAGCTGCTTCTGAAAACAGTTTTAAAAACACTGGAAGAACCAAGGAAAGAAGCCTGCCACCAGCTTCTGCAATGGTCATTGACTTCAGCAAAGGTAAACCTTCTAGTGATTTTTTATGACCAATTTAAGCAGCCATTTTTGCTGGTCCAAACCTAATTCAAACATGAATCAAAATTATTTTCTTCACTGCAAAGATCATTTTCTGCCCAAATTCCTGAAATTTAATTCTGGAATGATCCAATCCAAACACTTTTTTTGGTTGTTTTTTTTTTTTTTTTTTTTTTTTCTGAATCATTTGTAAATCATCAAAGGAATCAAAAAGGAAAAATTGACATTTCCGTTACTTTGTCTGAGTTATCAAAGAAGCCCAAAATGACGCAGTAACTTCCTGAATAAAATTCCCAGTGTAAAGGCCAGGAAATATTACAGGAATATTCAGATCTTATAAAACAGAAAGAGAAGGTTAGGAAAATGTATAGAATAGTACAATCATTCTCATAAACTTCCCAAAGACACAGGCTCAGGGTGTCAGAAACAAGTTAATGATAAAATGAAGGATGTTAAATAATCTGTTTTCCAAACTCACACAATAACAATTTAATGACTTCTCTGTGCCTTGATGGAAGTTAATTGTCAAATAGGGAAAAACATTGAATGGTTTTGGTAATCTTGAAACTATAAAGTGGCCTTTATTGCATGTTCGCTTATCTGAGATAGACATTGTGCAATGCAGATATTTGTCTGTCACATCAGTATTAGCACATTACTATATCCACTGCACAAAATTTTTCAGCATATTTTCACCAAGGAAAGGAACATATTTCCTTGTATTGAGATAGTCAAATAAAAGAGATTTAGGAAAAATATTTGGTGAAATGCTTCAGCATTAAGCTTTGCAACGTATACAAGTGAGCACTCATTTCAAGCACTCTATTTAAAGAGAATATGTAGAATAGAATTTAAACAGAAATACTCACTTGACGATAAAGCTAATAAAATTAAAAAGCTGTGACTTGTAAAGGAGAGTAATTATGATGGTTTAAAGATGGGTTAATGTAGGTTAAAAGCACATTATATCTGTAAATGTAGGATAAACTTATTAGTATATTAGAGTACAAAAAGATATATCACCTGTTTCCTAACAACATTCAGGATAATGCAGTTCTTCAGAGACTGAGTCAAGAAATACACATCAACAAAAATGCAAGGAAAAAGTAAGGGAGGTATGCCTTTTAATGTGTTAATTGTCTGCACTGTTATGATTTGCAATTAGGTCTTTCAGTGAGTGTCCCTTTCAATAAAATTTTAGCACATGCGCTATGCCAAGCATATTAATATATACTTAGTAAATACTGCTGAAAATCTGGATTAAGACCGAAGTGTTATTCCTGACCTTTAAAATTCAGAACACTTTGTGGAAGTTGGTCAATCATATTTACTGGAATAAAAGGCTTTTTCATATGGCCTACTGTCTGCCTCACTATTCTGTAGCCTTTGCTTCATGTATTCATTACTGTGTCTGCAAATATTTGTAGCTGAAAATATTGACATTGGTGTTTTTCTCGCCCTGTAAAACTGAATGGTATATTCTTTTTATGTTGACACTGCTTATTTGGAGATAGATACAGTGCAAATACAAGCTTAGCATAGCTTGAGCTACAAAAAAAAAAAAAATCCCCAAACACTCTGTAAGCTTTTAGGCTGCTGTGATAAAGCTTGAAATTCCAGTTCCAGTGTATCAATGAGCAAATTATTTGGTTTTCTGTGGGATATGGTTCCCATATTGACAATATACATTTAACTTTACATGACCAAACAATACTGTTGATTTATCAGATTTTTAAGTTTAAGTGTGCTTCGGTAGGTCACTATCTCAAATAAAAAATGCAAGATGTTAATTTATGTCATTTATGTTAATTTCATATAATGAAAGAGTAATTTTGTTCTGGACTTCCACATTTTTATTTAATATCATATTCTTTAAGATTTCAAAGTCCTAATTAAAAAAAAGCTTAATAGCATCAAAATGTAAAGAAAGAAAGAAGGGCTGGACCTAGATTCTCCCTTATACGTGTGATGAAATAAGTGTTTTACTTGACTAGAGGATGACTGTGAAATACTTGCTTTGTGAATATCATCAAGACATATACAGGTCTGGTACTACAATTTGGCTCAATAACACAGAAAGATTGGCAAGGCTGGACCTTAAGTTGTGGCCATCAGGAAAGTTTGTTTAAGGGAGTTTTAGATTTCGTGGTTTATTTTTTCTCTGCCTCCTCAGAGTGTACATAAATTCCTAGCAGGAGGTGGTAGGCCTTTTCTACACTATGAAAAAAAAAAAGGGGGGGAATATGAATTCCCAACAGTAACCCATACTCTAAATAAGTCAAAAGAAATGTAAAAAAAAAAAACAAACCCACAAAACCCAAGCAAACCTCCAAAAAAAGAAAGAACCAATTTACAGAGTTTACCAGCTGCTGTAAGCCAAGTTAAGCTGCCTTGTTTGGTTTGGCTCTCTCTCCTGATAGCTAGACTGGGGGTGGATGGGTTTAAGAGAATGCACTTACTGAAAGCCGGTTTCTGCCACACACTGTAAGTTCCCATTGTGCACTGATAAATTCCTCTTCCTTACTGAGAACTATAGCGTCCTATAACATAAAGTTGGCACTGGGCTATTTTGCAGCTGATCCAAGTTTGGGATTTTTTTTTAATCTATTATTTTTCTGTATTTACTGTGTTATACATAGCCAAGGCAGCAGAGGGAGCCCAAAGATTTTGGTCATCAGTGAGAGAACCAGGGAGGCCGGGAGAGAGACTAACCGTGCCAAGAGCAATCAGGATGGTGGCTTGCAGTACTCGGACTTCTTTAAAGCTAAAAATTATACGCATATTCATTATTCAGCGGGTAATTTAAAATATCAATTAGAATTCAAGGTACTGCTTAGTGGCCAGGTTTTATTTTGCACTTGTTTCTTACTTAAGCTCTTTTGCTTGTAGTTTGGAAAAAAGTATTTATCAAGAATATAGACGTCCTTTTTGAGTCAAATAAATCGTTTTAATGACTCATTTTATGCATAAAGATAAAATACATGCCTGAAAGTCCCATCTACATAAAAGCATTTGTTTTTCTGCAGAGGAAGATTTGGCTCTCTGAGGGGTCAACAGCTGCTGACCATAAACAAAACATACTGTGCAACAGTGAATACATTATAAACAGAATACCAACATCATAAAGGCAGCATTTGTCTTAAAGACAAGGTTGGACTTAATTGTTCAGTTTTTTGAATGTATGTAATTGACAGAATGAAAAACCCTGTGTTTCTGACCAGGTATGGTATCTTCTGTAACATGCTACCTACTTTTACAGATCAGACTGTAGTCTATCATCTGAATTGTTTTAATATACTTTCAAGGCAACACAGAACAGAATGGAATATCATTATAAAATAAAAGTCTTGTATGAAGTTGCACTGGAAGGAAAAGTTTCTAATTCTCTGGTCATAGAGAGAAAATGCACTTGAGATATAAAGTCAGGCATTCTCTTCCCAGATTCAAGGCATTCTTTTAAAGTGCTGTGGTTTAAGCCCAGCTGTAACTCAGAAAACCATGCAGCCTCCCTTGCCCCCCTCTTCCTCCTCCCCACTCCCAAAGGGATGGGGAGGAAAATTGAAAGAATGCAACTCCCACAGATTGAGATAAGAGCAGTCCAGTAACTAAGGTAGAACACAAATCACTACTGCTACCACCAATAATAATAATTATAAGGAAAATAACAAGGCAAGAGAATACAATCGTTCACCACCTGCCAACCGATACCCAGCCTGAGAGAGCAGTGGTCTAACCCTTCAGGGTAATTGACACCAGTTTATATAGCGGGCATGATGTGCTGTGGTATGGAATACCTCTTTGGCTAGTTTAGGTCAGGTGACCTGTTTCTGCTTCCTCCTGGCTTCCCCTCCACCCTGGCAGAGGGTGAGACTCAGAAAGTCCTTGGTCAGAGTAAACATAACTGAGCAGCAACTAAAAACATTGGTATTATCAGAGCTGTTCCCAGGCTGAAAGTCAAAAACACAGCACTGCACCAGCTTCTAAGAAGGAGAAAAAAATGGCTGCTACTGCTGAACCCAGGGCAAGTGGTAGCAACTTTGTTTTTCTAAATATGATTTTTATAGTAATCTAATTGCTGTATTTTTGCACTCAACTGAGCCCATGGTCTGACTCCTGCTTTGTACCAGATACACCCATCCAGCCATTGAAAAGTAGCTGTGGAACGCTCTTCTAATCATGTGGATATTGCTTAATCCTCGGGTAGAACCCGACTAGATCTCCTTGGATGACATGTCAATCTGTTTGGGATTTGCAGTCTGGCAAGGCCCACAAATACAAAATAAGGTAATTTTCTACCTGGGAAAAATCATCTGCCTTTCTCAGTAACATCTACCACTATGTTCCAAGGTAAGTAAAGATCAGGCAGCTGTGAATATCATGTTGGGTATGGGTTGCATAAATATTTGACTTCATGAATTTATGTTATTGATTTCTTAACTACAGGTCCTTGGGTACATTCAAAAGTCAAAGGTCTTTTTTTTTAAATCTTACTGGTGGTTCAGAAGGGTGGCTTTTGCTGAGGATTATTCCCTCCCCTCATTCTTTTGGCTATACCAATTATTTTTAGTCTGTGTTCTGTCGTTCCAAGTACGTATCCTGACCCCTGAAATTGTTGGGATTTCAGAGTATTTACTATATTTAGATCTTACAGACTCATAGTATCTTTCTATAGCTTAACCCTCTCTGTCCCCAAAGTGCTATGTAACTGTTTTCAAAGGTATTTATTTGCCTTTCCTCAAAATATGTGAGGCTCTTGTACAGCAAAAAATGCCTATATCTCCTCTTTTACCAATCTTTATAGAGTAAATCTGTCCTCCAAATTATTAGCATGTATGCTTTACCTGTTTTATTATCTAAGTTTTCTTTGTCAATTCACAGCTCTAGATCTAGTTTTACTATCTTTAGACTTGAACCCCTTTTTCTCCTTATTTTCTTAAAGTCTCTAGTCTTCTTGTACTCTATCTTCTGCCTTTCTTTAATTGACAAATTATAACCGTACATATGAAAAGCGTATTTACCACACACAGAATACATAATATACCAGATCAAGTTTTCAGTTATTCTAATATGCCTGTGCAGCAGCTCTACCTATGAAGGACTTTCAGTATGAAGTATACATCCCTACAAGCATTGTATATAATGAAATTATTAAATATTAATAACAAAGCAACTTAATGAACTGACATTTTTGAGGTTAGAAAAGTGGAACACTGTAGAAGCTAATAGCTATCTAACTGAAAATAATGAGTTTGTTGCAATTATCAAACAAAAGTTGTGAAGAAAAAGCCAACCCTTGGCTTTACTGGTGTGATTGATGATATAATGATGAATTTTCTGTTCTAAAAAATCAGATGCCAAATTAAACGTTCTCACTTCTGTTCTTAGAAGTGGATTTCCTTCTTCATTTAGTTCCAGGTGAAGAGAAGCCTTAGCTAGCTTTTGAGCTCATTGAACATATTTAACTTAATCACTGCTTGAGGTAAAATATCTTACCATGGTTGTCTCTGCAATGGATCCAAAGCTGTTTATAAATATGTTGCATGTGACATTAACTGGAGGGCCTGCAAAAGAAAAAACACCAGTTCCTTTACCTTACTGACTGACTATAAAATATAAAAAAAAATTATTTTAAAAAATTTAATTAGGGTGAAATAATGCTACATGCACAACTCATTTAATGCCCAATGAAAGTAAATAGTTTCTAATAAATTCCCTTTTGATTTTTCTCGAAGGCAGGCTACTTGACTGGCCAGTTTTAGCAATAATAAAAAGAGACAAAGTTGATTATAAACTTGCACAGTTGTTTCTGTACCAAAAAAAAAAAAAAAAAAAAAGGAAAAAATCAACATCCTATTTGAAATATATAATAAAACAGGTTTTGATGTGTGTTTCAGTAAGCAGTGTATGCACTTCTCACAGCAATTATGGGAAAAAATGACCTTCACTCAAGGCAGCTGCTACTTTTAGTGTTGTCACCGGTAACAGAAATACATTGCTTCTGCTCTTATCTGTACTGCTTACAGGAACAAAATGTGGATAAGAAAGAAAGACTTAGATTCTATTCTCATTTCTCTTAAATCCACAGAATGGTTAATAATCTGTTTAAACTGAATTTTCTGTTACCATGAGTCTTCAGGCAACTGTTGTTCTGTCTTATCGTGCATGTGCGATGAATCAGTAGTGGCAGCGCAGTCCTTATAATAACTGAACAACGAATTGTCTCTTCATGGAAAAAGTTTTAAATTATTTCTCTGAAAGTCTCTGTAAAAATTCATGGTGTAGAGCATGCTAATTTGTTCACTAAATCTTATCAATTTCTATCTCTGTGCAGCAGAAATAAGAATTTTCCATCACAAGGTTTGTTAATCAACCTTCTGCCCTTTAATATTCTATATCAATAATCCAGTTCAGCATTGGGGAACCTGGTTTCTTTTTGTGGTTTTAAGCAGTCATTAATAATGAAAGATCTGTATCTGGAATTTGAGGATTGGTCTTACAAACCCTTACATAATATTTTCTTTTAGGGTCATTGAAGAAAGAAGTAGCCCTGCAACTATTGGTGGTTTGCAACTAAAAAATTCTAATGTGACCAATGAACTCGATATTAAATACTTGAAGAACCAGAACATCCATTAAAAATTCTGCCAACTGGACAAAATTTGAAACATTCTTCTTTCTTCATGGCAATAATTGTTTTGAAATATTGTATAGCAATTCCAACAAAACATCACTATGTGTACTACAGTGTCATGGTTTAAGCCATAAATCAGCTGCGCAGTTTGTTCACTCACTTCCCCCTTTTTCTTCCCTCTGCTCCTGGAGGGATGGGAAGGAGAATAGAAAGAATGCAA
>JANRGW010045998.1:0-23751 GCA_024733675.1 Psilopsiagon aymara | reverse complement strand
TGGTCAGCACGGTGTCACCTGCCCCGAAACTGGCCTCCGGGCACAGCACCGGTCCTTCCCCTCCAGGGGGAGTGTCCCCGGACCGGCGGGCAGGACAACGCTGGCCAAGGTCAGGCTTCAACGCCGGAGCCCGCCGGTCAACCCCGGTCCGCTCTTGTGTGCGCAGCCCCTGCCCGAAGCACGCTTCGTTGTGTTGCTGATTTTAGTCGGACTTAGCAGTCGAGCCACAGTGGTCAAGCCAAACCTCGCAGAACAGCGCTAAGACTTGGAAATAAAGTCTTAAGAGACCCGTATCAAGGTTGGGCTGTCCCCAGAAGATAACCACCCACAAATCTTTACACCCCCTTAAGAGGAAAATTAAGGAAGTTTTCCCTTACCCACACCAGCGTACGGGACACCCATTTCAAACCCGGGTACTTCACTATCAGCACTTCAAAAGCTCAGAGGCGGCTTGAAAGAACAAGCTTGTGCTAAACCAGCACCGTTAAGGGGCTCTCTGCAGGAAAACCAGCTCCATCTGCTTTCCCTACTCGTATTAACATCTTCGCAGTAATTAAAAAAGGATAAAAGGGAAGAGAATTAAAATTTCTCAGGATGAAGGGAGAACAAAACTCAGACCTGATCTGTATCTAAACATTGCTTTTTCGAAGGCAGTAAAGAAACTTCAGCAGCGTTGATAAAAACCCCGGGAAGCCCTATACAGTAATCGAACCGAAATCAGTTTTCTGATTAACAGAAAACGGCTGCAGCTGCGGGTAGGTGGCTTAAAAAAGGAGCATGTAAAAGCTATTTTTGCAGTTATCTAATTACAGCAAAGAAAAACTGAAGATTTTTTTTCCTTTTGCGGCAGTGTTTATGAAATACATGGATAATTAAAACACGTCCAGAAGTGCCTCGCACTGATTTAAACCAGCTGTACGACTCCTCCCCGCTCCAGCTCACACCTCCGTGAGCGCTTCGCTGTCGGAAGAACCCCTCCAAGGAGGGAGGGGAGCGGGACCGGAGGTCGGAACCGCTGTTTCACTCTCTGCCGTGACCAGCTTCAGCACATACACCGCCGTCCGTTTCCTACCCGGCCCCAGCGCTCTGTGCGGACCCCAGCGCCGCTCCCGCACCGCTCAGCCGCGGAACTCGCACCGCCCCCTTGCCAGGGCTGGCCAATGAGAAGGCGCCGCAGGCCGCATGACGTCACCTCCCCCGACTCCTATTGGGTACTCCGCGAAAACAGCGCTGTGTCTCTCGGCAACAGCGCGGCGTCACAGCACCGCCCCGTACCCCTCCGCGGTTACCGCTGCCCTGCGGGCAAAGCCCCGATGGCCGCTCCCGCTGCGCCGTACCCGCGGGCGCGCTCCCGAAACACTCACAACACCTCAGGAGCAGAGCAAGAGCTTGAGAAATAAATACGGGCTCCTTCTCCTGGCCCCCATGCGCTCAGGGTCACTCCTCTCCTGCTCGGACCCGTTGGTGGACCTACCCACAGCATGTGTCTAACCCCAGTTATCATTCGGTATTTTTTGCTTCAACTCAAACTTCAAAGCATTTTACAAAACAAAAATGTTACAGGCATGGAAAATCAAAATCCTCCTGTAAATCTCTACCGAAGTTTAAGGAGCATCTAGCTGGTAAAGGGATAAACCAAGAGACATGATCTTTAGATATATTCATATAATACAGACACGAGTTATTTCTAATAATCACAGAATAGTTAGGGTTGGAAAGGACCTTAAGATCATTCAGTTCCAACCCCCCTGCCATGGGCAGGGACACCTCACACTAGACCATGTCACCCAAGGCTCTGTCCAATCCAGCCTTGAACACTGCCAGGGATGGAGCATTTACCACTTCTTTGGGCAACCCATTCCAGTGCCTCACCACCCTCACAGTAATACTAATTACAACATTACAATAACAATTTCTAAGCCTGCAAAATAAAACTGGAAACAGATAAGAATCAGCTAGAAAAGAGAGTTCAGATGCACCTATGTGCACAGCAGCTACATTTTGCCAGGGCATGCCTCCCACTGGTCAATCCACAGAAGTCTTCATTGGCCCAACTCCTAATTTTTGCACCTTCTGCACAAAGCCACAACCCCATCCCTGCTAAGGAAATGAACCTTCAAGGGGTGCACCTATATTTTCCCAGTTTTTGTCCAGGCTCCATGACTCATACGTTGTGATGGAGGCTCTCTGTGCCATCTGGCCACACTCTTCAGATCACAGCTTCTGTCCAACAGAGGGGACAACCCTCGCCAGGTTTGCAGGTAAAGTAGGGTCAAAATTGCCTGAGCAGAGCTCAGCAGCACGGCTTGTCTTCCCTACAGCATGCCACATTTCTGCCCCTTAAGGTGATTCAGACATGATTTCACTAGATAAGCATGACATGAATTTCCCTCAGTGGTTTATTAACGACAGGAAAGATTTTAGGGTTTACAAGCAGGGAGATGATTTCCCCCCCACCAGTGGGAAGGAACACGTGAGGGTTTCCGACCGCAGGTTCAACCTCCGGAGTGTCAGTGGTTGGAGATAACTGAGTCATGCACAAGAGGATTGGCAAAAGGCAGCACTTCTCAGTTCTGCATATACAGAGCTGCCACAGAAAGGAAGAGGAGATGAGATCCAAGGGGTTGGGAGCCAACAGTGCAGGCAGCTGAAGCTCTGCACCTCTTCCCTGCTTCCCACTACTCTTGGCAGCATGATGGAGCATGCTGCAGTTGACTAAGACCACATGCAGCTCCCTAGAAGCAATCACAGCAAGGGCCCAGAGGAAGCTAATACTCATGGAATGGCTTGAAAAGTATCCAAGAAAAGTGACACCAAACCACCGAGAAAGTGTAGCTGAATCATTCTTCTTTCCACAAGAAATCTACTCAATCTGAACCACAGAAACTTGCAGTAGCAGAAAGACATGACAGACAGCAGTGCTAATGACAATGAGGAGAAATCAATAGCATCATCTTTTCTTTCCATATGATGGGATCAGAGGGAGAGGGGGTGGGAAGGCACTGTTGCATTTCCTGCCTTCAGCAGGCTTCTTAACACTCCAAAACTTCAGTGCTATATCTAAGCCATTTTAACAGTAATGTCTCATCCTTTTATCTACAAGCCTGACTAAAACTGCCTCCAGATCAGTCAAGTCATCTTTTACAGCCCTTGCACATTTAGGATTGCAAGGCAGCCAGTATCGGGCAACATCTCTTTTGCAATACTTTGTAAGAATAAAAAATAAATTCAAATGCTGTACCTGCAAGCTGTTTATATTTTAACGACCTCTTTCATTCTTCAGAAAAAAAGAAAAAATAAATGGTGAAATATATGCTTAGACCGTTTCTAAGATAGTAATTCCAGAGAGAGTTTGTCAGAGATCAGTCCAACCATCTCAATGCAAGACGAGCAGGAGGCCACCTGGTTTAGATTTGCTGTCCACTGCCACCTACTGTTAAAACTGCGCCAAGTCAAACTTCTGAGCTCTACTTTGTGAGGGATACAACTTAACAGCGCAGAAAGGGAAAGCTTTGGAAGTGAGATTGCTGGGGGCGAGAATGTGGGAAAATGCCTAGAGAATTGCTCACCTAACCTCCGCGGGTTGGGGCATAGCACAGCAGCTTCACAAATCTGGATTCTCTCCAGCAACATTGAACTTCTGGCACCTCATTTATACAGCTAATCCCCGGCTCAAGACAAGGCCTTTCCAGACAGTGATTCAAAGCAAGGGCCTCAACTTGACAGTGTAGTCAAATTTCCTCACAAAGAAAAAAAGAAGCTATAGAAAATACCTTCAGCACTTTCATATAGTTCTGCTCATCCACTAGCTGTCCTCCAGTGGTTGTTAGGTTAATTTTCACTATTTAATGTAGCATTTTTATACTATTTGATTCATTTTAAAAAGATCAGAAAACAGACCTTGCAGTGGAAACATGCAACATGGGGATAACATGTAGCAACAATTGAGTCTACATCCCAGACTGAAAAAAAGAAGTTCACTAGGTCCAAAATCTGCAGTTGGTATTCATTAAATCCTTAAAGGAACCTGCTAACTAAATTAGCTAAAACATCCCATATTATCCCAGGGACTACTTCCAAAGCAAAAGCTGTGTGCCATAGTCAAAACACTACATCAAGAAGCATTAAGGAGGTGAAAATTTTAAATAAAGCCATGGTGGCTTACCACAGCTTGTGTTAAGTCCAGTTCTTTCACTGGTTTTCTTCTGAATTGAGGGGTGATATAATAGATATACCTTCCTCCTGGTGATAAGCTGCTTTGCTCACTAACATCTGTGTCTGGCAACTGAAACAACTCTCTTCAGCTGTAATTCCCTGCAGGGAGTTTATCATATCAGTACATGCTTCAAGAAGAACATCAGGTCCTTATGTGAATGGGCTGTATTTTGTTGAAAGGTATGTTTCATTGTCAGCTGAAGTCCATTTGGGTTGTGACATACACATCCTTATTCAGACAAAGATGACGTTGATTAAAAATCTAAACAAAAAAAAATGTATTCTGTCACATTCCTGTGTCACAGATGAAAGTCTAAATTTTCCCAACATGAGGAACAGCTGAGTTACACTTACCTCACTCAGAGGCACAAGAGCCAGTGTCTTGCCTTGTGAAAGCACTTCTCTAGAAAGTGAATATAAACTTCATTGGTCACTACATATGTGAACTGGTAATGCATGAAAGCAAGTGCATGAGACACCAGAGGTTCAGCATCTGTAACCTTAAAGTTAATTAAAAAATATTTCTTGCTCCACTTGCATTCTCTCTGTAAACTAATCCCATTACCTAGGTTGTTAGAGTCATGTGTGCTCCCACTGCGCAAAGTACATACTCAACCACATTACTCAGTAAGCTAATAATTATACAGACCCAGCAGCACCCAAGAACCAACAGCACTCAGAAACTACTTTAGAAACGTGCATCAATTTTGCTGCAAACTATTCAGCTCTTAAGCTGATAATTTACCAACAATTTCAAAGGATGATTCTATAAAAGCAGAAAGTAACATTAATACCACTGAACACAAGCATCACTCACAGTAAACAAAAGTCTCTCTTTTATTCCAGAACAACCAGGAATTCATTAACTTCAGTAAACAAAAGCTTCTCCAACTTCTTAAGTCACTTCCTGGAAGAAAATTCTAGTTTCTTCACTCAAAATTCTTTTCTATGCACTTTAAATGCCAATCTTTCTTCCCACAAGTATTTTAACACCTATCCAGCTAAAGCCAGTCTGCACTGTATCTTAAAAAGAGGAGAAATCATGGGATCATAGAATAATAGAATAGTTAGGGTTGGAAATGACCTTAAGATCACTCAGTTCCAACCCCCCTGCCATGGGCAGGGACACCTCACACTAAACCATGCCACCCAAGGCTCTGTCCAGCCTGGCCTTGAACACCGCCAGAGATGGAGCATACACAGCTTCCCTGGGCAACCAATTCCAGTGCCTCACCACCCTCACAGTAAAAAATTTCTTCCTCATGTCCGATCTAAACTTCCCCTGTTTAAGTTTGAACCCATTACCCCATGTCCTCTCACCACAGTCCCTAATGAAGAGTCCCTCCCCAGCATCCCTATAGGCCCCCTTCACATACTGGAAGGCTGCCATGAGGTCTCCACGCAGCCTTCTCTTCTCCAGGTTGATCCAAGGAGATCTCCTGGCCCTCCTGCAGCACTTCCTTCTAGCTGGGATGCATTGCTCCTGAGCTTGCAGCAGGTGAACCTTGAATATCAACCAACAGTCTTGGGCCCCCCTGCCCTCTAGGGCTATATCACATGGAACCTTACTGAGCAGGTTCCTGAAGAGGCCAAAGTCTGCTCTCTTGCAGCCCAGGGCAGTGAGCTTGCTGCACGCTCTTCTCACTGTCCTGAGGATCTCGAATTTGACTATCTCATGATCACTGCAATCAAGGCTGCTCTGGAGTGTCACATTTCCAACCAGCCCTTCCCTTTTGGTGAGCACAAGGTCAAGCATGGCACCTCTCCTTGTCGGCTCCTCTGTTACTTGCAGGAGGAAGTTGTCTTCCACACAATTGAGGAACTTCCCGGATTGCTTGTGCCGGGCCTTACTGTCTCTCCAACAGATATCAGGGTGATTGAAGTCCCCTATGAGAACAAGGGCCTGTGAGCATGAGGCTGTTCCTATCTGTCTATAGAGTGTGTCATCCACCAAGAAATAAACTTCACCCTTCGTTAGTCCCCAGTATATTTGAACAAAACATAGTCTGGCGCAATTTAGTGTTTCATACGCACCATACACCACTAATATTCCTCTCAATAACTAAATTACATTCACTCACTAGACTCTGGATGCCTGTTAATTTATCACAGCCCCACAAGGGAGCTGGTCAGTAAGGAAAAACAGGGAAGGAACTGAAAAACATGCTTGTTATGCACACAGATATTTAGCTGTTGCAAACAGGAATTCAGCAATCAAAATCCCATTCCTTACCAGAAACCTTAAGACACTGACTGGCCACACAGTGATGCTGAACCTTCATCCTAACTGGATGTTTAGAGAATGTGGAGAGTTAATTCAACATTGCTGGTTTAGTGCTGCCTCGTCCCTGTTTCTTAGCTGCCATCTTAGCTAATGCTAGGAGTCCCTCTGGAGTCAAGAGAGAATGAAACCAGAAGTATTTAAGAAAAATACAAAATTACTTCAAGATCAACCCCCACAATTCCTTTTTTTTTGTAAAGTGACTGCAGGTCTGAGCAGATCTCATCATTGTAAATATATCCTCCTTGTTAATCTATGTATTTCCTTTGTGCCTTCTCACACAGACCTATAGACCTGTGCTTCAGCAAATCAAACTGCTTTAGATAACCCTGGCAGACACAGGTGTATGGTCTATAAGTGACAACACTTTGGGAGCTGTGTTTTTCTCCTACATCAACATTATTAATGCAGTTTGTCATGCCAGTGATGTTTCACTGTGCTGAACTGGTGAGACAGAGAGACATTACTAATGTCTTCACTGAATTATCTTTATCATAGTGTATGTGGTAATATACTAAAATCTAAGGAATTCCTTGGAACTTACATTAAAACTGAGCACCTCCCAATGATGGAAGTTGATTCTCCATCCTAGAGCTTCCGAACATCCTACAAGAAAATAACAGAGAATTGGCAAAAGTCATGTAATCTAATTGAAATCTCCCTTCTTGTTTTATATTCATGGAGCTTACTTCTGAGTACAGCTGTGTGAGAGTATGTAACCTGAGCAAGGGAACATGCTGTCCAGTCTCTGCAGTCCCTTTTCAGAGAAGGTATTTTGACTCCAATAGAAAGGTTATTTGCCTGAAACTTCATCCTTTTTTATCCCTCAAGTACACCAGTTCTCCTAATTAATGTGTTACATGTCTGCAAACTCTGACTTTCTTGTGGATTTGAAAATAATTTAGTTACATTTTTTTTCTTGAAATTAAAACCAGAAAGAAAATATTTAATGAAAGCTTGACTGAGCAATATGCTTGGACGACAAAAACTACTCAAGATTAGTCTGGTCCCCATGCTTTTAGCAGAGAAAAATCTACAGAGGTTGTATTTTTATTTCTGTCTTATATCCATTTTCTTTTTGCTTCTACTTCACATTTCCCAGGGAGCATCACATTCTTTTGCCCCTGAACTTCAGCTTATAAATAATATAGATACCTAAAATATATAGTATTACAAATAAATTGCAAGGTAGATGTAGATTTTAAAGGCGGTTTCTCAACCAACTTTTATGCAACATGGAGCGCTAGTGAGCCCCAAACTAGTTAAACTACAAAGGGTTAATTTAAATATGTTGATTTAATTAAACGGGGATTACATTCATATCTGAACCTGACTCTACTACAAAAACTATTCAGTTACCTACTAAAGGATCAAAAGTCTCAGCTGCAAGACATGGATCTGTGAAATTTACATTTGTTAAGCACATTCTAAAAGGAAATTTCAGTGTGGCTTTTTTTTTTCCATTTATGTTTTAATGCCTCTCAAAAAAAGACCTTTAAGCAAGCAAGACCTTACCTCAGCGTCCAGCAGCCTGAATGAAACTACAGCTGTGTTAATACACCAAACCTCTTAAAAAAACCCTAAATATCCATAAAGTGAGCAAACTGCTGCTGCCCTAGAGAAGAAAATGTGCCATGTGGGAAGGCATTTTTCTATTTTTCTATTGATTACACTGACTTAATAAAACAAATCTGTTCTCCTCCCACCCAACTTCTGCTCTTATCCTCAGTTTTTGAGCACATTCCTCCTCTCTGCTCCTATGTTCCTCATTAACATGGCAGTTCTTGACCTAGTTACACAACACCAACCCCTGCTGCTAGGTTTCTTCCCCATCCCTGTCTTCCCAGATGTCTGCTTGTTAGCTCCTGCTTCTCACTCTTCCTCTCCTTTCCTGAATTTCTTCTCCTTTCTCACATTTGATACTACAACTTTCCTTGTATTTAAGGCTCTTCACCACAGCTCTTGGCGGTGCTTTGCTTCCACACAAAGCCCAAACAGAATATTTCACATACTTTCAGTAAAATTTCAGAGTCCTTGCCATCCTCAACAGACCACACTCCAATCAGTTGGGAGCATGATATACATATGGTCTCATAAGCTTGTAGTAAGCTGAGAGGTTCAATCTGTTCAGTGTAGATACATACTAACATGGTATAATCAAAACTAAAGTTATTTCAAGAATTTTTAACTCTTACAAGCATGCAGAAATCTAAATGAGTGGGAACCCAACTAAGCAGGTTTGTATCCTGCATGAGCCCTAAAACACTGACAAAATGTTTGTGTGTTATTTGACGTGCAGTAGACTGCATAACTTTAGTTTCTCTCTTTCAGGAAGTACTATCAAGTAGTCTGGCTTCACACTACACCATAGTAACTGAAAAGTTAAGCCACTACAGAGCCTGGGATGAGGATTTAGTGAAAGCGTGTGGTCTGTGTTTTTGCAAATTTAATGCAAAGTGATTCATGCTCAGAAAAATGACACGAGATACACTGGGGAAGGATGTGAATCAGAACCTGGAAGGCAGCAGAATTAGCCTATCTACTGAAGCAGACTTATTAACTATAAAGCTATTTATATAGTTGTAGTTCATAATATAAAATATACAGTGCCTATTATGAATATGTTCTACTTAGTAATACAGTAAACATATAGAACATAAAGTTTACATTTCTTAAACATCAAGCTGTATCTTAAAACCTCAAATTGTCCAAATGATAAGACAAACCAAAACATCATTCTTGAAACCATCTTAAATTCTATATGCTCAGGATGAAAAAACCCACTAGCTTTTAAAGCATTACGGGACTGCCAGCCCAAACTTCACAGGCCAAGTCACAAGAATTCTATGAAGCATTCTCCTGAGAGTGTTTTAAACTGCTGAGTGTGCATGTGAGAGGAGATTATGTCCTGAAGTCAAGCACAAGAAAAAAGCCTTGTTTCAAGCTAGCCAGATCATTTTACAGCAGCATTGATGAGTCGAGCTGGGGGGGGGGGGGAGCAAAACAGTCCTAAATCTGTACAAGGCACAGAGTGTTCTGCTCCCAAAAAGGAAGTATTAATTTCAGTGCACATTTTTGGAGTGCCATTAGGGTGACACACATAAAGGCTTACCCTTGCATTGCCTTGCTCCCAAGTTAATTCTTTTGCAGTTCCAATCTTTTTTCTGTTAAGAGAAAGGTTGCAGATGGGTTTCCAAGGAGAGGGGAGAGCTGCACATGAAACAAGTGGGTTAAGATAAACCTTCAAAGAGAAAAAGCACGGCTGAAAAAAAAGCACAGGGATGCTGCAGGCACCTAACGCTTTAGCCCTGTAAGGTTTTAAGCTGCATTACCTTGGTGCAGGTACTGCAACAGGTGGTCGCATTCTCCCCAAACATTTTATAGCTTTTCCCCATATGCTTTGCTACTGCCACTTCTGGGATTTGCCTAGTGATTTTCTTTGGCAAGTCAGTCTTTGGCAGCTCCAGTTCCCCAGTCAAGCACACATGCTTAATGCTGATGGGGAAAAAAGCAGCAGCCACAGCTGAAGGCAGAGGGAAGACTGGCACCATACTTCTCAATGGCTGTGCCAAGTTCTGTGCAGCTAAAATGGCTGTGAAACTATGACGTGTCTGTGACCATGCTCTGAAGCACCAGGGAATGCTCTAGAAACAGCCCTTGGTCCCATCCCTTCGCTGCCCCAGCTATTACACACAAGAAACCTCCATAATATACAGGATTAAAGGCAAATATAGGAGCAGAGTTTGCTTTATTTTGGATATTCACCTCCTCAATAAAGTCTGGTTCCAAGCAGTGCTCTGCGGGCAGCTGCAGTTCATGCCAGCTCTCTCTGACCCCTGAAGGCCACAGCAGACCTGCACACACTCTGCTCATCTGCCTCCCAGGGCTCCCCTTGCTTGTCCTGGCCAAGTGGGGGGTAGGCTAAGGCTGGACACAAAAGGGAATGCCCATCTGTCTTGTGTGTGGAATAGAAAGGCCTGGGTGACATTTGTAAGAAGTATGTAGCTGCGCTTCACGAGCTACAGAGGTATTTTCCCATCCTGTAGATACCCTACTGTAATTCAACCATATTTTCCTGTGCCTGCACAGCCATCGCTGTTCCTGTGGTGTGGAGGAAGCACGGACGTACCCCTGAATATCAGGAGTGAGGAAGATTTGGAGGTCCTTCTCACAGCCACCTCAGGAAGGGGCTCATCACTCCTCGCTGTTGCTACTGTCTGGGTACTGGAGGCAAGGGGATGGCATCAAGCTGCCTCAGGGGAAGTTCAGGTTGGGTATTAGGGAAAACCTCCCCAAGGAGAGAGTGATCCAGCACAGGAATAGACTCCTCAGGGAAGGGGTCAAGTGCCCAAGCCAGTCAGCATTCAAGTAGTATTTGGAGAGAGACATATATATATATATGTGTGTATATATATACAAACCATATACATATATGGTTTTAACTGGAGTGAGGAGCAGGCCTGGATGGTTGTAGTGTCCATTCCGGCTTAGGACAGCCTCTGTCTATGTGAGCTTCTACAGCCTCCTCAACCACCTTACCCTTGCATCTCCTCTTGTGCAGAGCAGCAGGAAAGACCCTTAGGTCTGCACAAAACCCCAGTTGTGTGGGGCTGCGCTGCTGGCACAGGGAGCTCAGGATGCCACTTCCAACTGCCTTGGGCAACATGCTAGTGTGAAGTGACCCTGCCCACGACAGAGGGTTGGAACTAGATGATTTTAAGGCTCTTTCCAACCCAAACCATTCCATGATTTACCTCGTGTCAGAAACGCACCAGGCACACGTCCTAAGGTCCTTATCAAACCTTGCTTGTGCTTTTATTCCCCACAACAGCAAGCCCCAAGCTTTCATTGCACACCGTAAACCAGGTTTATTTGCAGGTGTCCGTTTTAACTCCCGCAGAGCCAGGAGCACCGGGGGCAGGGCGGAACTGGAAATACACCCCTCCCGGTTCGAGACCGCCCCGCACCTTACTGACGCTGGCGCCCCGGGAGAGGCCTGGAAAGCTCAACCGAGGGCGGAAGTGCCGTCACAGAGCCGCCGTTTCCCCTCCCGTAGTGGAGGAAGGACGGGCTCGAAGATGGCGGCGCCGGAGGAGCGGCTCGTGTCGGACGGGGAAGGCGGCTCGCTGGGCTCGGCGCGGCTCTCCCCGCCCACGGTCTCCGAGTCTCACGACTGTCTGGCGACCATGGAGCTGCCGCCTCAGAGCAACACGCTGATGGGGCTGCCCATCGTGGCGATCGAGAACATCCTCAGCTTCTTGTCCTACGATGAGATAAGCCAGCTCCGCCTGGTAAGGGACAGGGGGTGGCGGTCTTGCAGCAGCCGGGACCCGGGCCCGCCGGGGGATGTCTCCCCATTGCCCTGGAGCGGGAGCAGCGGCGGGAGGAGGTGGGAAGGTGGTGGCGGCCCCAGCTGCCCCCCGCAGGGCTGCTGCTGTCGCCGTTGGGATGGGGCTTTCTCCTTCTCCCCTACGGGCCCCCAGCCTCGGTGTGGGGGTGATGGGCGTGTAGGTGTGTGCCTTCATTCAGCCTTTCGTAAACGTCTTTTACCGTGCCCTGCTGCTTTCATTCTGTTCGTCCTCTGCGAGAAGCTACTGGGCTGCTAGAGGCTTTTTTCTTCTGGTGACTGCTTTCCTTGGGGGTCCTGTCTATTGTGTTTCATGCGTGTGTGTTTATTTTTACATATAGAGCTTAAGCCTACAAGTGTAGGAGATGGTGAGCCTGCTGCTCCAAAGACTGCTTTGTCTAGGAATCAAAAGAAGGTGTAAAAAAGCCCTTGTGTGCCTGAAAGGCTGCCTGCTTCTTCCAGTCGTTGTAGTAGGTCTAATAAAAGATACTACTTCTACCTCTGAACTTTATAATGCAGGGGAAAAAAAAGTGTGCAGCTGTCAGTGAGGAGATCAGTGTGTATCAATCTTTAATTGCTGGCCTGAGGAGCCTCATGTAAACGATGATAAGCTGCTATCTTACGATATTGTAAATGGAATAATAGGGAACTAATGCATAGCTTGTGTAACCCTCAGTAAGCTCGCATGTACTCTTTCTGTTTTAAGAAGCCTTATTAGCCTAAACTACATATTATTGCAAGCATACTTCTGCAGAGAATTAGACTGTGTGTGTCCTGGATCAGCAACCTGAAGTGTTGCGTCTTGACTGTAACTTTAAACTGAAAGCTCTTCAAGCAGAAAATCTGTTCTTACTCGTACTGCACCAAGTACACCAGTACCTAAATATTTCTAGCGTGCTGTCAGTCTGCTAAAGACTTCTGCTGATTCTGTGAAGGTAGGTAGTAGAGCTGTGAAAAAGATGTAACACTGTCTTTTTGGATTGCAGCCACTGCTTTTGAGTACTTCCAATTTTAACAAAAAGAAGTAGGTATCCTGTTTGAGTATGCTCAGTGTTGCATGGTCAATATTGCAGCGCTAGGCACAGCCCTTTGCTGCAACTTTCCCATTGCATTTTATGAATCGTGGTACCCGTGGGAGCTGTAACCAGTCAGTAGAAGGTTTTTTTTCTTTTCTAAGTTAATGTCTGTAAGAAATGCTTTGTCAGCAGTGAAGCTGAGAATAGGAAAGATGGTGGTGTGAGGGCTAAACCAGCTGGTTGAGCTCTCAGTGCTTTTTGAGAAGTAAAATGAAAAATTTCTATGCTCTCTTGTGTAGCACCTGCAAGTTCATTTTTCCAGATGACTGCCCATTTCAGAAGTTTCAGAAATACTCAAACCTGCACTGGATAAATACCAACTTTGACACACAGAACAATACTAGATGTAAAACGAAGGAAACTATTCAGTTGGTCTTTCCCTATTTTTAGTTTTTGAGTCAGTGACAGCCAAGAAACTTATTCTCCATCCAGTTCCTTACTGTTCCCTTAAGCACATTGGAAGGCATTATGAGCATTCTGAGAAGAAAGCACACTTGTCTTTGTTAACCACCTGTAGTACGGAGAACCAAAGCCCTTCTGGTTTGACCTAGTCGAAAGTACAGCTCAAAACCACATAAGCCTGATCAGCTGGGGCTTTTGTGTGGTCATTCAGAACCAAAGGTGTTCTCTTAGCAGCAGACTGAGAGGAAGAAACTGGATGTTTTGCATAATGCCAGATGGCGTTGACAGTTAAGGTGGCCTTTAAAAACAACAATGCCCAGGCATAAGTTCTTAATGCAATTTCATCACTTTCAGATTTTTAAAGGCTACAAGTGATCTTGGGAGGCACTTGTGTATTCCTGCTCTTAAGATCTGTCTTCCACAACAGTCATTTTTTCTTCTCCAAGAGAACTGACTTGAGCTGCTTAATCAAAGATGGATTGGTGTATCTTATAATGAGTAGTATTCTGCGAAAGATACCTCACAGGACCAAATTAGTTGTATGTCATGGATTAAATTACTTAGGTCTCATTCATATTAGAATTATGTCCAAAAGCTGCCTCATTAACCCTTAGAATGTGGTAATCCTTGGGATAAAGCATCTTGAGGAAGGCAGGAAGATACGGTCCAGGACAGCAATCAGCCTAAAAGAAGTTTCTCAAACTTCTAGACACAAAATGTAGATTCCTTAAACTGATCACTTGGATGCATTCTCTGTATCCCAGCATTGAAGGAAATGGATGTCCCAATCTCTTTCTAGAGCACCATAGCTCTCTGATAAAAGAAAAATAATCTTTAAATTGAACTGGTGTTAGATCTGGAATGTGTGCAAGAGGACAGACCAAGGAGTTGACTGGGTGGGAGGACAGAACATTGGAACATTTTCAGATTAAAATAGAGATAGGAACCTTTATTGTTTATGTTGAGCATGATGAGGAGCATAATCTCAGGCTTAAGATCCATAAGCCTTTTTCTGTTCCTAAAGGCCAAGGCAAAGAACATTTCCTGCTGCTGATTGCTGTCAGGCAAGGCAAGACCATGAGCCCCTCATTGTGCAAAGGAGCACTTGCTTTCCTGAGCATAATGCTTTCTGCTCTTCCTGGTGTTACTGCATTTAAAAACACAAATTAAGCACTACTGGTTAAGCAGTGAAGTAGATCTAAATTAATGGAGACTGAACAATAGGTATTCAAATGCAACCTTGTCTGAAATTATGCAGTTCTTGAGTTACCAAAATTTGTTCAGAGAAAGTAAATGAGGGGCAAAGCAGTGGCATTTTGCTTTCATCCTTTTGAGTATGTACTTTATCTACTTCCCCTGATATGTTACCGTAAGAGAAACACAGAAAACCCAAAAGATCCTAACGTCTGAAGCTGTGATGTTCTGGATGAGCTGCAGCCTAGTACGCTGGTATGAAAACCAGCTCTATTACAGCTTTTGAAGGCCTCTTTTACTGGGATTTTTTTTTTAAGGACTTAGAGAAGCTCTGGAATTTTTACCTGATTGGATAATAGTGATATTTTTATATTCAATTTTTATTCCACTCACATGTCTGAGCTTGGAAATGTACTTCCATTGAGGCTATTACTACAGCAAGCATGATTAAAACCAGTCTACAAACTCTTTCCATGAACAGCCTGAGGAGAAGGTTACGGATTCTGACACACGTCAGAAGTGTCTTAGATTCTTCAGCAGACTTGTGCTTCTTTTCTGCAGAGCACAAATAAAGACTGAGAGCCTTTGAACAGCATGAATTTCATCTTCCCTTACATCCTGGGTTCAGCAGTAGCAGTCATTTTTCTCCTTCTTAGTAGCTGGTGCAGTGCTGTGGTTTTGACTTTCAGCCTGGGAACAGCGCTGATAACACCGATGTTTTTAGCTGCTGCTCAGTAATGTTTAGTCTGACCAAGGACTTTCTGAGCCTCATGCACTGCCAGGGAGGAGGGGAAGCTGGGAGGAAGCAGACAGGACACCTGACCCAAACTGGCCAGAGGTATCCCATACCACAGCACATCATGCCCAGTATAACAACTAGGGGCAGTCACCAGGAAGGGTTAGATCACTGCTGTGTCGGGCTGGGTGTTGGCTGGCAGGTGGTGAGCAGTTGTTCCCTTGTTGTTTCCCTTATCATTATTATTATTGGTGGTAGCAGCAGTGGTTTGTGTTACATCTTAGTTTTGGGACTGTTCTTACCTCAACCTGTGAAAGTTACATTATTTTGATTCTCTTCCCCATCCCCCTGGGTGCTGGGGGGGGGGAGAAAAAGGTGGGAGTGAGCCAGCGAACTGTGTGGCTGATTTACAGATGGGCTTAAACCACAACACCTTAGTTGCTGTAAATCTGTATTTACGAACATTTCTATTTTAAAGCTTCTTGCTGAAGTCATCAACATCATGTCACTTAAATTTTGCCCTAGAAAGGCATTATGAAACACTTGTCTGTGTAGCCTCTAAGGAGAAAAACATATATTGAATCTAAATACATTAGGATATTTTTATCTCTGTTTTGATCCTAAGTGAAGCTTGGAAGAAGTAGTACATGCTTGGGGGAAGGGAAGCTGGTAGCAGTCGCCTAGTAGATTCTGTCAGTTTATTTTGTTTGCTAAAAGAGGTATATTGTTCCTAGAAATACAGATGCTGTATAGTTCAAATGATGAACCAGGAACCAGCTGAGAATGAAGAGATGAGTGATAAAATGAATTGCAAACACTCCATTTCTGGTAGTACCTGTTACCTGTTTAGTGTTTGGCTTCTAGACTGATTATGGACACAAATATGGGTAATGTCCAGAAATGGGAGCAAAGAATTAGCCATTTTCTTGCATTACACAGCATTAAGAAGATTAAAAATACCTGGTATTTAAAAATCTAGTGCATTTTGTATTACCTGTGGAACTTGGTGTCTTGGATGTGGGAGGTCTTCAGCATGCAGAAAGGTCCTTTCTGCCACCAGATGTCAGTGTGTACATGGTTAAAACCACTGATGCCTCAGAATTCGTAGTTAATATTATGTATCGAGGATTGTTTTCTCTTTTGTGCTGAACAGTTGCATAGCAAACAGCCTCTGTGTGGGTGCTAGTTCCTGATTCAGGGGTTTGACAGGATTAGAACTACAAGTATGCTGTGAAGTCTTGTACTCAGAATGGTAACAGGTCAAAGCATCCCTAATGCACCTCGGAAGGAACATGACAATTTCCTTCTTTCTGTAGTTGAAGGGCCAGAATTATTGCTTATACTCTGGAGATGCATTATCTGACTCAGTGAATGTGGGGAAGAGTGCTGAGACTGTGCCTCTGTAGTTAGCCTGTCTCATTCTTCTCTTTTGGCTGTTAACGCGGAAGGTCTAAGACAAAGGAGCATGGACAGGTTGACAGCAATTGCGTAAAGGTCCATTAATACAGACCTGTTTGAAAATGGTCAGTTCTTACTCGCAGAACTTCTGCTAGTTGTGACTAGAAAACTCACTGAAAGTAGAACTTTCAGTAGTGCCTTCGATATAGACAGAAAATAATTGTAGGCTTTTCTGGGAGAAGTGAGAATCTTCTTCCTCAAGGAAAGAAATGGATGTCCTAATCTCTCTCTGTTTGTGTTTATATCTCAAGATATAAACTTACATAAGCTTTAAAATTACTAAGTGAGTAGTTTATGGAGTGGTTTTTTTGTTCAAAAAAAGCCGAAGCTAATCCATTAGAAAGTGGGGTCACTGTGGGAGTTGTGCACTTCAGCAAAATCCAACCCAAAACCACAAAGAAACTCAATAGAAACAATTTCAGAGGGCAGTTGGTTCACTAACCTCACTTCTTCTTCAGACTTGAATTACAATTGCTTTTAACTTCTGTATGAGTTGGCTTTGTCTCATAACTGGTTATGTGGTGAAGGTTTAAATGTAGCAGTTTATTGCTGGTTTGTTTGGGGTTTTTTGCAGCTATTAATATCCTTTCTCCCTGCATCTGTTGAAAAAAAATTGAGGCATGTTGGTACCCAACATGGTAAATAAAGGAATCTGTTAAACAGAGAAGAAAATACATTATAAACAAAAGAATCTTGTTTCACGTGCAGTGTATTGCATAAGTGTTTAAATTTGTGGCTATCTTCAAAAACATAAGCCTTAAATGCTGAAGGAAACCCATCATGATTTCTTGCTTTTAAAAGCTTCTTTCTTGAGGCTACAAAACATTAACTTGATTTACCAGAATCACTCTGGAGACAAAAGCCAGGTACAGGCATTTGCAACTTCCCTTAAAATTGTATCTGCTTATATATGGGTGGTATCCATCCTCCTGTCTCTTGTTAAGCAATATCGAGAGATACTGATATCGGAGATTGTGAACTGCATGGAACATAGCTGCCTTTTTTTTGGAGTATTCTTCTTAGAGAGCCTTTTTAGAGATGGTGATGCCTTAAGCTTAACTACAGTTTCTGCTTCTTGAAATGTAGAAAAAACAGTAAGAGAATCTTTTACCACACAGCAAGTATGGATAAGGTAATAGTAAAAGTGACTTGTGGCCTTAATTAAGCATGAAGTTTCTCTTTTTACTTAAATCCAGGTTTGCAAGCGAATGGACTTGGTTTGCCAGAGGATGTTAAATCAGGGATTTCTGAAAGTGGAAAGATACCATAACTTGTGTCAAAAGCAAGTTAAAGCTCAGCTTCCAAGGTATGTACCAGTTCAGACTGTACTTATATTTAAATGCGCTAGATTCTTTTAAGCAGAGTATTGGAAAAGGAATTTCTTGCTGGCTAATTCTGCTTATTTATATATTGAAAAATTGAGTCACAGTTGGTTTTATTTAATTTATTTTTTTTTCAAAAGCACCTTGACCTAAGATCTAATTAGAGAATAATAGTGTGGATGAATGTAAGTTGTCGTATACCATGTACAGGAATATTGGAAAGTGCCTGTGGTATTTTAAACAGAGAAAAGAGTAGATATGTGTTAATTTCCTCTTCTGGCAAATCAAGCAAGGACTCCTAGAAATGAATAAATGTAATTCTTTTTCAGGACTAACTCCCTTTATTTATGATTTATCTATAACTGCTTGAAAAAACCATCAATTTTTTTTCAGTGTCAAGGATTAAACAGGGAAAGGGAGTGAAGTTTGACATGTGAGCATTACTGGGAGCTAGTTTCTCACTTAAAGCAATGTTTTTTCTCCTCTTTATGGTGAATTAAGTGTAGCTACTGCTCTGTCCTGTCACGTTTCTCAGAGTGAAGAAACTCAATGCTGTTTATTGTGATCTTTTGTCAAAATAACTTATCTCAACCTCATTTTTGTAGCAAGCACTATTAATATATTAAATTTATCAGCTGCATTGAAATACTAACGGTAGGAATATGGGAAGATAAAAATATTCTCAGTGACTTAATGTCTACTGCTAGTTTGTAGTGAAAGTTTTTTTGTAAGTAGTCCTAAATGACATACAGAGCTTATGGATCACATAAGGTGATTATTTAGAGAGCAAATTCTGTCTCAGTGTAGTATGCTATTACTAGCTGGTTCTCAATTCGCAGCAGGTTATTTCTGTGCAGACAGAGTTAATGTTACTAGTTAGACTTTCAAACCTTAGAGGGTTTTACAGGTGAAATTAGCTTGAATGATTTTTACTGTTTCATTTTGTTGACTCATTGTTAAATCTGTGACACTTAATGGTCTGTCTTCTAGACGGGAATCAGAAAGAAGAAACCATTCATTAGCGCGTCATGCAGACATCCTTGCTGCTGTGGAAACAAGGCTCTCTCTGTTAAATATGACTTTCATGAAGTATGTGGATTCCAATCTCTGTTGCTTCATACCTGGAAAGGTAAAATGTGTGCTTTATTAAGTGAATGTATATCAGCATTTAAAAAATATGGTTGTGTAACTTGGGACAGCTGGGACAAACTTATTTAATGTATATATGAAACTGTGTTTCATAACTTGCAAACAAACACACAAGCCAGTGCTCTACTATAACAGTCTGGAGTGAATGAACCAGACTGTATCTAAATAGAGTGATTTTAAACTTGATTTCAATTTTCCTTTAGGTTATCTCTTAATTCTGATGTATGAATTGTGGCATATATATCTCATACAACCTTTTACAAGAAACACATGATAATGTAGGGTTTAATTCTCAATTTTAATTCCACAAAATGGCTGGAACCCAGGTCATCAGAAGATGCAGTAATTTGAACTTACATGTAACACCAAACACACAGTCAGGAAGATTTTAGGCACCTTTCTTAAGGATTTGAGTACTTCAAATTATTTGAATTAAGGTATTTAGCATGGGGAAACATTGTGCAGTATTGCAGTGGATGGGGTATTCTTGTACAGTAGGTGAAATTAGTTTTAATGTGTTGAAAGTGTGCTAAATATGACTACTACTGAACAATTCCAGTGTTTCAGAATAATACCTCAACATAAAATATAAATTATGCAAGGGAGATGTATGTCAGAGGTATAAGACGTGATAATGGAAGTGCTCAGGAGAACTGACAAAATCATGATCTGAGGAGGACTGGTAGGACAGCTCAGGGTTGAAACAAGGTCTGTGAACATTAGCCTAATGCTCTATTAATTGGAAATGGTGGCTGGTATTAATTCTTCATGGGCAGATAATGGAATTGCACTGGGCTGAGTGAAGAACTTAGCTGTTGGGTTCAGGTGAAGCGTGGCAGGCATTTCTCCAGTACAGTGGGGTAGACTGTTGGCATGAAATGTATTTTTATCTTGAGGAGGGGTAACTTGATTTCTTGATACTCTTGGTGACTTGATATTTAATTTTAAATTGTTATAATTTAAGATATGCTTATTTGACTTTATATTTTTATAGATGCCATGTATTTTTAGAAATGTAATATAAAATTAAACTTAAGTCCTTGATTCTCACATGATAAATGAAATACTTAAAAGTATTCCACTGCCTTATTTTTGTGAAGAGTAGACAGGAAGGCAATACTCAGCTAGACCTGGGGTGTGCAGGTGTTGGGCAAGTGAGCTTGCCAGCCACTTCCCTTGTGTGTACCGAGTCATAAGGACCTTTTTTGTATTCCAATACAACAGCTAAAAAGGGGGTATGTGTCTATGTATTATTTACTTAGTGTATGAGCTTACTCTGTCGACAGATTCAAGGCTCAGAGTTCACTTACAGTCTAGTTCCCCAACAAAATTTTGTTTGAATGAAGCTGCCACAGAACTGTCAGGAACTGTCTGACTGTGTTAGAATATGTGAATCCTGATTTGACGTTTGGCATACTGTATGAGGGTTCCTCGTGATATTAGAGTGCTGCTGAAACATTTTCTGTTGAGGATGCTTTAAGAATGTTGTTGCTAACGGGATATAGAGTAGGTTAAATTAGAGAAGTCTTTGGTAAGCTCACTGTGTGATGAGACTTTTGTCTAGCTTTTGCAACTTTTTAGCTAAGCTTCCCTTACTAAAACACAAGATGCAACTGTAATATCTTACCTATGGTTCTAAGACCTTAATATCTGTGCTCTTCAGGAGATTCTTCAACCATTCTTAGCCCAGTGTCAGTATACCTGTGTCAGTAGTTTTGGTATTAAGAGACCAGCCAGGCCTATATTGACCTATCTTTACAGCCTCAGGCTATAATTCATAGATGAGCAAGACACCTTTTGTCTTTCTCTATCCTACCAGAAGGGCTTGCTTGTCAAATGTATTAAAGAGAGTGCTTATGTTCTCTGCCAGTAGTGGATTGATATTTTGTAAAGTAATATATTTTGGACTTAATCAGAATTTGGAATATTTTGGGTGCATGCAAGTGGACTCAGATAAATATTTGTATCAGTTCACTGACATAATTCTTGCTACTCCATTCATGTGTTCATAACTTACTGGGGAAGTGACTTGCTTCAAATTCTCCAGAAAGAAATTACTATGCTCTAATGAGTATGGATGTATTGAAACAACATTTCACAAAATGAACTTCATTCTGTGAGTTTGAAGAGAGTTGTTATGACAGATCGAGTGAAGAGCTTCTCTATCATGAACAGCACTTGATTTCAGAAAGCTGATCTAGAACTGAACACATGGTGTATGCAATAGTTATATAGTAAAAACCCCTGAATATGCCTTCTAGAATGGTCTGAAATAATCTTGCTTTTACCATAAAATCCTAATTCTTCTTAAATGTTTTAGGTAATAGATGAAATTTATCGTGTGCTAAGATATGTAAACTCTACAAGAGCTCCTCAGAGAGCTCATGAAGTTCTCCAAGAACTAAGGGACATTTCCTCCATGGCTATGGAATATTTTGATGAGAAGATTGTTCCAATACTGAAAAGAAAGATGCCTGGGTCAGATGTATCAGGACGGCTGATAGGAACTGCCCCAGGTATTAATTCCAACGTAACATCTGTTTTGTTCTTCTGTTAAAAATTACAGCACTGCATCTTTTCAAAGCTCTCTCCCTTAAATGTGAGCTTTATTACATAAACATTGATGGTGCTTGTTTCTCAGGAAGCTAAATGAAATTCGTTTACTTTGAAATTTAAGGAGCTTTTATACTATCAAAAGAACAGTCACTTGAATGTATGTTAGAATTCTGCATAGTGTGTATTCATGAAACAAACGCTTTTGTGCCACTAATGAATGAGACACTATCTCTGCACTTGGTTGAAATTTGGCACATGAGACGACAACTTGATGCCTTTTATTTTTAGGACAATCAGCAAATGAATTAACCTAAGCTGCTGTAGTGCATAAAGGGCTAGAACATCCTTGTATGCACTTCTTTTTTTGACTTTCCTGGAGTAATAGTTAGTGTATACTAATGTATACACTAACATGAAAAACACAGGCAATCATAAAAAGGCAATTCAAATAACAGCCTATAAATAACCAATTAAACTGGTCCTTCATGTACTCTGTCAGACTTTCCAGAACTTTTGTGAACTAAAGTCTAAGGTGGTTGTCTCTTATAATGGCCAAAAGCAAAAGGTTAGTACCCACATTGTTTTCCCTTTGCTGAACATCTTCATGCCTCTTGGAGACTGTAAAATTAACTCTCTGAAAAGGTAACTTAATACAAATGAAAAATATTTACATCTTAAGTAAAAACAGCAGGCTTGACTGTAGGAGCTGCTTGCTGTTTCTGGTATGTCCTGTTCATCTTTTAGCCATCAGTTTGTATACCACCTCTTAATTGTATCCTGTTAGTTATACCTGAAGTCCATTGAGTCTGTCAGTTGAGGAAGATTACCCAAAAACATACTTGATGTCAGTCAGCTTTTCAAGGCCAAGGCTTCATGTCGCATTAGGATACCTGTCTTGTGTTGCGGGAGGAGCAAAACCCCCTTAATGGCGACCCTTGAGTGTTACATAACAATAACTATGCTGGCATCCTAACAAGAGGAAAAGGATGTTCCTTTAGGCTGCTGCATACTGTACTGTCTGTGCAGCACTTAAAAATTGCATCTTACTTGCACAGTTCACTACTAGAAGTGTAAAGTGATGGCACCTTGTGTGATAAAGTGGTATGTACGTTTTACGATAAAGTGATAGGTACCCTACTATAAAGTGACAGACACCTTGTACGATAGATAGAGTGCTAGATAGAGATAAATCCCTTAGGATAGATAGTGATAAATGCCTCTTGTGATACATAAAGTAAGAGATGCCTTTTACGATAGTGATAAAAACCTTTACAATAAAGTGATGGATATCTCTTACGATAATGTGATAGACAATTTTACAATAAAGTGATGAACACCTTTTATGATACATAAAATGATAGAGACCGTTAGGACAGATAAAGTGATAGCTACCTCTCATAGATAAAGAAATAGATACCTTTTACGAATGATAGTGCTATACACCTCTTAGAATTAAGTTATAAATGCTTTACAGTAGATAAAGTGATAGAAATTATAACACAGCTCTTAGTGTCCTTGATTTACAGATGTTTATTAAAATCAAGAGCCCAAGTTCTAAATCCAGTTTGGTTTTAGGATTTAGGAAGCATCGTCATATAAAATGGGAAGTAAAAAGTGATCTTCGGGCACGTAAGTTATACAGTAGTATCTTGTTAAGTCTCAAACCACAAAAAAGTGATAGATGCCTCTAATGATACGTAAGGTGATAGATGCTTCTTGTGATAAAGTGATAGATTTGTCTTACGATAGCAATAGATAGAATCATAGAATGGTTAGGGTTGGAAGGGACCCCAAGATCATCCAGTTCCAACCCCTCTGCCATGGGTAGGGACACCTTGCACTAAACCATGTCGCCAAGGCTCTATCCAGGCTGGCCCTGAACGCTGCCAGTGATGTAGCATTCACAATTTCCCTGGGCAGCCCATTCCAGTGCCTCAACACCCTTACAGTAAAGAATTTCTTCCTCATGTCCAATCTAAACTTCCCCTGTTTAAGTTTGAACCCATTACTCCTTG
>JANRGW010045997.1:0-25877 GCA_024733675.1 Psilopsiagon aymara | reverse complement strand
TGCACACAGTACTCCAAGTGAGGTCTCACGAGAGCAGAGTGGAGGGGCAGGATCACCTCCCTCGACCTGCTGGTCACGTTCCTTTTGATGCAGTCCAGGAGATAGAAATCTCTCCTCTTTGACTCTTTGAGATTTTAGAGCTGGTAAAGTCCTCCTTTTCCTTCCTGCCTCAGAAGAGAAAGAAAAAAATTTAAGGATTTGTAAGGACATTTGAGTGGGAAAAAGGTTAATAAGTAGATCTTGCTTCCAGGTAAATTTTATTTATTTTATTTTATCCCTCCCCCCAGTGGCAATAGGAGCTTAAACAGATCCTGATCTCCTTTATCTCTGTTTTTTTTTTAACTTCCCCCAATCTTCTCCCTCAAGTGTGCCAAAAATATTCGTGGAACTGCACCATAAACGAATGTAATTAGTGACCTAGGTTAAAAATACTTTTGTAGGAAAAACAACACCAGCTTTCTTAAAGTCAGTTTACGAAAGGATTTACAGATTGTACAGTTAACGTCCTGGTGGGAGTGAGATTCCAAGAATGAAGCTGGGGAGCGAAACCCCTGTAAGTGGCCACAGCTACTAAGAGAACAGATTCGTGGTATTACAGGGTCCATATATGTGTGTGTTACTGCAGAGGCAAGCATTTTGGCAGGTGCTTTGTATTTTGTTTAAGTAACGGCCAAGCATCTCCTAAATGGCTTAAATCTCAGTTTTAGATTCTTCTTCATGTATTTTCTTTCTCTCTTCTGTACTTGTGTATGTCCTGTTCATTCAGAAAGATGATTATGCAAAAATTAACTTAGTTCTTCATATCTCAATTGCAAGCTTAAATTACATGCTTGTGGTGCTTAACTTAAGGTTAGATATTTATGCAGAGGACATGGGCATGCAAGAAAGGGTTTATAGTTTTGCCTCTAGTTTAGCAAAGTGCCGTTGAAGTAGACTGACAACAGACTAAGTCGACACAGAAATTAGAGCTTGTTTAAATCATGCTGAATGCAGGCAAATCTTTCTGTAAACTGTAGCTGCTAATAGTAATGGAAAATGCTTCTAATCCTGATACAGATAAAGCAACAAATAAGAATGAACTCTTGTTTACATTACTTGTAACTTTTTGTGAGCCAGGTTCTTCTCTGTAACTGTTGAACAGGCCACTTAAAATTAATTCTAGTCCTAAAAGTCAAGCTAAATTGACAGCTTTTAAATCTGCTTCCTGAGAAGGATAAAAAAAAACATAAGAATGTTACATGTGTAGAAAATCTCAACCAGGTGATTGTCTTAAATATGTTCTAAAATAGCTGCTGTTAAGTGATACAGGCGGTATCGTTCAATGCTTTTCCTTCTACTTACCTCTTTTCTTGCTCACAGGCTCTGATAGTCAGGATGACAGGAGGGAATGAACATAGAGACTGCAGTGCCAGTAAGACAGTTTAATTTTTTTTTTTTTTACATTTATTTAATAAAAAATGAGAACATTTCAAGTAATTCCAGAAATAAAATACTTAATTTCCACTTTCCAGAGGAAAAAAACAGCTTGCTTTGACTGATTTCAAAACATATAATTTTGTCAATATTTTGAGGGAGGGAGAAAGAAGAGCTAAGAAGGAGAAAGGGCAGAGGTTTCATTGCTTCACAGAAAAGATTTTTGATAAAAAATGCTGTATCAGGCTCCTCTTGACTAGTCAGAATGGAAGATGTTAAGGAGCTTGTATTTAAACCTACGGGGATTCAATTCTCAGGGTTCTGTAGGAACTCACCTGTAATATTACATGTATTTCTTAATCGATGGTTTTGGATGGATATATGCTTTTTGATAATATTTAGTTTGATATTACTCTGTGTTGCCTGACCTGGAATTCAGATGAAACTGATGCAGAGTACTAGCATGTGGGCAACACAGATGGCCCCATTTTTCTTCTATAAAAATGGACTTTGAGAGGAGTGGGTTGCGAATGCAGTCCTGACTATATTCCAGGATTCACTTTTTGTATTCTAAATGTCAGAAATTGCACAGATGTCTTGAAATGATTCATGTCTTTTATGCTGAAAAGCTGACATATATTAAGTAGCAGAGAACAATGGTGGGCTAGAGCCATCTGCACAGATTCCTTTACTAAAACGAGTGAGGGTGATTCCTGTATCATGCTTGGTTACCTATCGCCATTACTGTGCATACCAGCATTTTTCAGCAAGCAGAGCATGATAACACACTGGCTGCACATTAAGATGTTGGACCTCATTGTGGGAGTCCATCAGATAACTATTTTAGTGAGAGTACTCCCCTTACAGGAATATTTCATAGAGACGTGTTCTTCTTGATGGGGGTTATCTGCTCAGTATCTGTTCTAAGTATTAATTCTGACACAAAGTATTTCTGTAGTTCACTAAACTTTCTGTTTCCCAAAGAAAAGTTTCTGCTTTGTTCATCCTATTCCACTCTGTCTATGCTATCCCCTCATAAATAATCTCAGCTCTTCATAGTAGGTTTAATATGTTTAAACGCTTCCAAAAACCATCGTGATTATCTACTCTAACCTTTTTCATAACAAAGCCTTAGGACATGGCAGTGTTCATTCCCATTGAAACTTAGACAGCTGCATTTGAACTGGAGCATATCTTTAAAAAAAAAAAAAAAAAAAATCCCATATTGAATAAAGGCCCTTCCACAATTCTTAGAAACCTAATCATTAATTACATTCAGATGTTACCTGCTTTCTAGGTTGGAATTGTCTGGTTTCAGCTTCTAGCCATTGAAGCACATTAACCTACATCTGCTAGATCGAGGTGCCCTGTTCTCTGTGTATCCATGTACACATTGTGATCAACTTATCTCTTTGCTGCTCTTTGAGATATATACACTTAGCACTTGGAGACTTCTGCTCTGTACATATTTTTCATCCTCCTGTCATTCTCTGCTCCTTTGGTAACTCCTTTTCAACATTTTTCTTGATCTGAGGATATAAGACCAGACATGACAGCAATCAAACTTGTGTTAGGTAGGTGTGCTCTTATTTGGTATTCACCTACTTTTACATCTAAAGGGTTATGCTATTCTATTGGACAGAGCATCATATGAAAAGTTCACATGCAGCCTATTAGTCACTGCAACTCTTTTAATCTTTCAGAGACACTATCTGGCAGAACAGACTACAGTAGCATGGAGGATTTTTGCTGTTACCATGTCTGACTTTACATTTGGCCTTGTTGAAATGAACTGAAAGTTGAAATGAAATGTTCATGCCTCTAGAATATCATCAGATCCAGGTCCCTGCCTTCCAGGAGACTGATAATGATGTTAAATAGCAGAGAGCAAAGAGTATATGCCAATAAAGGATCTCTAGAAATGCGACTGAAAATAAAACTGCTTATAAAACTATTTCTGCTCTTAGTGGCATACTGAGACATGAATTCCTTGTTTATTTCGTAGCATTCTAGTTGCCTAGTCGAGACTTCCTACAGCAGTGAGTCACAACTTACTAACCCCTATATATTACAACAACATCATGGTCTTTCACACGGTTGCTACATTGACATTTTGCAGATTGTGTGTATTGTATGTATTAGATACTGTATCCGAATACATAAAATGCACTGTTTTCTTAGACTTCATTCCTGTTAACTTGAAGCAGGGTTTATTTTGCATGGAAAGAGGTGCCAAACAAGATGCCAGAATGTTAAAACACAAAAATTGTAAATAGCAGAGCTGACAGGCAGAAGAGTTTCCAGTGTGCTGTTCCAGAGGGTTCAGTCACAGAATTAGCCTTACGCGAAGTAAAATGTCAGTTTTCAAGACATTTTTCTTTTAAGCAGTCCAGTCTTGCTCTGATTTATCTTGATGGTGATCTACAGTCACCTGTGTGCTTGAAAGCAGAGCACAGATTACATAGCTAGCATCTGCTAACTCTGTCTGCTGCATTCATTTTGCAGATTGAGTGTTCAAAAGTAACAACTTCATGATAGATTAGATGCAAGCAATAAGATTTTCCCTTGGTGAGCAGTGATTGATGTCAAACAAGAATCCTACTTTGGCAATTTTCAGTGCATTTTTTCCTCATTTTGAGTTCTCACTTATTATTCACTGAGGGAGGAAAATACAGTATGAACTAGTACTGGAAAGATGCCCCAGAGATAATGTTTGGGTTGCATGGGTGTCATCTGCAAGGCATATGATACTGACCATTTCTTTCCTCATGTGAGAAGCTGGTATTTACTGCACACAGAAGATTCTGCTCACTGCCAAAGTAAGAAAAGCATTGAAATATGGTTACACTTACCAAATTTTTAACTCTGTGATTTCTCTGGCTTTGCTGCTGACTTCTAAGTGGCACAACTAACATGCACCTCCTAGTGGATTCAGTGCTGTTAAGGAAATTCCACCCATAGAATAATTGCTGTAATTGTGTTCATACAAACATAAAATATGGTCTATTTTTAATATTGTATATACTTAGGAGAATCTGACTACAGAACACGATTCCAAAGCAAAATCAAAACTATTATAAAAATTAATATAAAAAATAATTATATCAAAATGAGTATGAGTGAAGACAGGAAGTAGTTTGTCTTTGACAGGCTCACAGTCATCACCTGTGTCACATCATTGTCAGAAACACCGCAGTACTGATGATGTGTTGTCCTAAAAACTGTTATTTGAGAGTCACCCAGTTCATGTTCTACTATCCATCTTCTGTGCTAGGCAGACTGGTACACCTCTAAAGAAGAAGAAAATCTGAGATCTTAAAGCCAGTATAGTGACATTATGATAGCTTCAGTCCTTCAGTTAGTCATGTTTGAGAGAGAAGGCTAGCAAATGACAGAAAGGTAAACGGAAGGAACCAGAAAATAGAAGAAAGGTACCTGTTCTGGTATTAAGCCTGCACAAAACAATGATGGCTTTGCTTACGTTTTTCTGAGTATAAATAATTTTTTACCCAGTCATGATGGGTAATTATGGATAGATGGTTCTATTTATTCTGATACAGTCCATTGCCAACTTCCACAATGACTTCTTTAAAGCCACATCTCACACGAAAAATCAAAATGAAAGCAGAAGGCAGGGAAAGTTAAAAAATCCAGAAGGCGTTGGACAGTTACTGGAAAACGTCCTTTTCCTGATTTCCTGATACTTTCCAAGCACTGGTTTTGTAGAAACAGCAACTCAAATAGCTGTTTATCACTGCACTGTATCTAGAGAGAAATAAGAGGTTTTATGAGCTTGAGAGAAATAAAAGCAGCTGTTCTGTCAGGTAACAGAAAGACATGTTATTGAGTAGATTATCATCACAATGCGTACGGATGGAAGCGTTAAAAAGCTGTGTTTTTCTCCTCTCTGTGCATTCTAACTACAGCTTCCATCATCTGTACAAACTCTTCTAAAAGAAAAGAGAGTATGTCTATATTGCAGTCTAGCTGGGTCTGTAAATGTACCTTCATGCTTACAAAGAGCTTGCATGAGGCACTGTCCCTGTTTACTTAGCTTCTGCACCATTCTGTGGATGCTGATTTTTTTTCATCAGTCTAAGAGAAAGCTTTAATTTCTTTCTGTGTGCAAATACTCATGACCTGCTGAAGACATTCTCAGATATTTTATGCTTTCTGAACACACTGTGCCTCTGATCATTCTCACCAGTATCACTTGGTCAGTGTCTGGATTAGCTGATCTCCATGCACATCAGGAGAAATTTCAGATTTTATTATGTAAAAACAGTCAGCTAGGCTAGAGGGATGTTCCTGGAAATTTTTTTAGGGGCTGTCATAATATCAGAGACCAATCCTCTGCAACTAACCATCAGCAGAAAAATGGTCAAATTTTGTGGTGTAGGGAGGAACATTATCCATGGAGAGTAGGTTCAAATTAATAGCTGAATACACAGCTTGCTGAGAAATGGAGAGAAGTAAAGCTATAGAGCAGGCTGGTTAGAGTTTGTTCTCATCAGTTGCCCTGAGTTTCTTTATTCTCCAACATATGATGTTCTCCCTCAGTATACCTTATTGAAACAATACAGTGGTGTTGGCTGCTTACCAAGCCACAGTTTCAGTTGGTTTGATTTTGCCAGTTTTCCCTCTGAGCCTGTTGCTGCCTAATCAGCCTTAACAGAGTATGGCCTTAAGGCTACTTGTCCAGGTGCAGGGTCTGTTTCAGCAGGGTGATGTGTTTCAGCGGTTAAGTGCCCTTCCTTCACCCAAGACTTTTTTTAAATGGGCTTCCCTTCTACGCTGTTTGTGCCTTCTGCCTGCTGTGAAAAACACCCAAATAACCCTGCTAAAGAGTCTGCCATGCACAATTAGCTCAGAGTCAAAGGCTGGGGGCAGCGTGCATTTGAGCTCCTTACTGAAGAGGGACAGAGATGAAGCATGCCAGTGCTTGCCATTGTATAGGCATCCTGATTTTTTTAAAATGCTCTTTTCATTGTGTGGCTGCCTATTTAAACCTCACCTCTGCCAAGCTTTTCAATATACTCTTATGCTGCTGCTGCTGAAGAGTGCATTTCCCACAGTCATGTTTGCTGAACTCGCATGACAACATGGCTGTGATCCTTTGGCAAGGTAACAACGCACTGAGGCAGATCTTTATATACGGTGAGGCAAGGACCATCAAAATTGAGCTGGCTGAATGGAATGATTAACCAGCTGTCTATGAATCCACAGGTGGCCTCCAGGGCATTGGAGCTCAGAGAATAAGCGCTACAAACAGAAAATAGAAACCTGGGCAATTGTGAAATGACACTGGAGAGGAAAATAAATTTAATGCTTTGATCCCCGCTATACTTCTGCTGTAAAAAACATGATTTAAAAACTGCCTTAGAGCAAAACCTGGCATGACCCATATGAACCTTTGAGACATCCTGGGTTCAAAAGACATCTAACATGTTTGTAAAGGTTTTGTGTGAGGATGGCAGGGGGATTTTAGACTACAAACTGCATAAGAGACTAGTAATCAGTGATAATCCTGTTAGGATATAGACCGCAAGTATATAGTGTATCCTGGATCTGAACAGCCATAGTTTTTTTTGTCTGATTAATTCATATTTTAAAGAAAGGCATTTCCACATGAGAGAAAAGCTAAACCCCTTCTTTTTAGAATGCTATTTTAAAAGAGCTAAGAAAATTAAGTTAATGATATAAATTATAGCCTTCTGAAGCTAGCTCAAATTCAGTAGGAGTATATATTTTGTTTTTTGTTTGGAGAGAGAGATCGAGGAGGCCATGTTGATCAATACAATCAATGCGAATAATTAATCCATTTAGCATACCAACCATAGGAGATCTGGACACAAGCTGTTTGTAATTCAGCAGCTACAATGATTTGTATTGGAACCCATTTACAGACAGCAGTGCAGATTCTGATCACATTTTGCATATATGTAAGACACAAGGGAGCAGGGCTGAACCCTTTCATTACCTGAAAAGGAATTTAAAAGTTAATGCATTTAATCTTAGCCCATGGATTCCACCAATCCAATAGATCCCATTTTATGCAGTGTTGTCGGGGAAATACATGCCTGATTGATAGTGCAAAACACACCACGATTCATTCGAGGCCCTGTCAGGGATCAGCTACAATTGTAAGTTGTTGCTTGACATGGCAGTCTTGTGTGAACCTCATGAAGTTCAACAAGGCCATGGGCAAGGTCCTGCTCATGGGTGTGGGGGACATGATCTTTTACCATGCTCTGTGTGGTTCGTGTGTGTGTCAGGAAACCACAGGCCCTGCAAAGGTCGGAAAATGAGACAACTATTAATTTTACTGTAAACTTCCCTGAAACTGTGTCAGGAGCAACAAATCTCGTCAAGTTCCTATTTTTATAAAAGGTCCAGAGTAGAGGGAGAAAGGAGAATGGAAAGAAAGAAGGAAAAAAAAAGAAAAGAAAAAGGACCACCACCCCGTGGATCCAGGAGCATCTTCTCGGTCAGCGAGTTGAAACCCTTTTAGCTGGGAGTCCTTGTAGCTGGAGTCTTTTCAGTCATGAGTCCACGGGGGCCCGAACAGAGTGGCGTGCACCATGCGGCTGTGGGACAGCTGCCATTTTACAGGGGCAGGTTAAGTCCCCAGCAGCAAGTTGCAGGCACAATGTCCTGTTGTCAAAGTGTCGCACAGCAGCAGTTTCGGGAAGCTGCAGGCATGTGTATCGCTGTCCCCGGGCAGTTTGTTGCAGAGGCAGTTATCTTTGCAGCCTCAGGGCAGAGAACACAGGAAAACCATCCCCCATCTTTTGTGCAAATGACAACATGAACAGGCGCTCAGCCTTCCTCAGTTCCATCTGTCTTTTGGGTTGTTTTGGGACACACAGAGAAAGGGTCTCTTGACCATCACAAGCACAAATAGAGGCTGGACTGAGAGCAGCCCTGAGGAGAAAAACTTAGGGGTTGTTGTCTGATAGGAAACTGAACATGAGCTGGCAGTGTGTGCTTGCAGCCCAGAAAGCCAACCGTATCCTGGGATGCAACAAAAGGAGTGTGACCAGCCGGCCAAGACAGGTGATTCTCCCCTCCTACTCTGCTCTTGAGTACTCCTATGTGCAGTACTGTGTTCAGCTCTGGGTCTCCCAACACTAGAGTGATGTGGAGCTGATCAGGTGAGTCCAGAGGAGAACCACAAAAATGCTCAAAGGGCTGGATCACCTCTCCTATGGAGACAGGCTAGCCTGGGAGAGCTTGTTTGGCTCAGGGGAGATCTTAGAGCAGCCTTCCAGTACCTAAATAGGGCCTACAAGAAAACTGGTAAACTGAAAGAGGGGAGATTTAGATTAGATATTAGGAAAAGAATCTTCACTGTGAGGGTGGTGAGACACTGGCACAGGTTTCTCAGAGAAGCTGTGGATGCTGCATCCCTGGAAGTGTTCAAGACCAGGCTGGATAGGGCTTTGAGCAACCCAGTCTAGTGGAACGTGTCCCTTCCCATGGCAGGGGGTTGGAACTGCAGTTTAAGGTCCTTTCCAACGCACATCACTCTGAATTCAGTAACACTGGTGAGAAGATGAATGTTGAAGACATGCTGAACTTGTTAGAGATACTGAAACTTTGTGGCAATCTAGTGTGCAATTAATTAATTTCAGAATGTTATTTTTGTAGGACTTACAGTACTTTAGTTTAGATGACATGACCTGAATAGGGATTAAGAGGATTTTAAAATAAAGAATGACTAAATAAATGTGGAGAATAACATACTAGAGTCTATTAAATAAGACACAAATATGATTTGTTAATAAGTACTAATGCATTTGTATCTGAATAGTTTCAGACACTGAGGACTCATGTCCTTTCTAGTATAGGTCGAATGCTTAGTATCTAAACTTTTTGAGGCCAAGAGTAATAATACTTGCAATAAATCTCCTGGTATTTGTGCTAAAGTAAGTCTTGCCATCACTCTTTGTCTCACATTTGTATTTGTGGACTGATCTATGTTGTCTTGAACACCCTCTTTAATGAATTATTTGTTTTCCTTTCCCTATCTTTCCTTTTCTCTCCAAATTCTCCCTCTCTCCTTTGATGTACTATTTAATTCCTTCAGGAGCTGTGAGATGACAGACCACATAATCCTCCAAACATAGGGATTGTTATTGATACAGGCGATTGACTAGTAAATCTTTTTGTAATTTTCTTACTTGCTTTACCAGGTACCTGTCTAAATGATCTGTTGTTCTGAGGACCTATTTGTATGGTGCAAATGAATGCTCATAAATAAAATTCCCTGCTTATGATCAAAACTATCAGTCCTTGTAATGTCAGATGGTTGTATATGTTTTAAGTCTCATTTTTTAGAAGTGCTGTTACTGCATAAAAGGTTGAGAACTTCAACCTTTTATAACCATATGTGTGGCTTTTATGTTGCAAAGGAAAGCCTGAGGATGCCTCAGAGGCATCTCAAGAAATTATTTCATTCTTCCTACCACTTTTTTATTAAAGCAATATTCTCATGATATCTTAAACAAGCCTTTTGTGATTTAGGGGGGAAAAAGAGCTCTTAAGCCATGGGTCTGAACCTTTGGGGCCAGGTAATGAGGCCTTTTCTGCATGCTTCTCCCTGTATTCTGTGTATCTGTAATAAGCTACTTAACATTCCTCTATGAGTTAAAAGGACAAAGCTTTGTTATCTCTTCTATCTATTTTCAACTAAGCTTTCACAGAACTTTCAGGAATAGCATCTTTCTCCCTTGTGTCAAAGTCTCCATGGGATGAAAGTGAAGCCTTTCTAAAAAAGAGTTATTACTGAAGAATTTTATAAGGATGTCAGAAAAAAAGGCAGCTTATTCATTTTCCTATTATTAGTTAGGCCTACAATGAAATCCCTTCTGCTTTCTTAGTGCCAGGAGTTTAGACTCACAGTCATGCTCATGGGTCTATTGCATGCCTCTCTATCTCCCACCACACTCACAAAACATGCCATTAGATTTTCCTCTTCAATTACCAAACACAACTGAAGAAATCCCAAATTTGAATCAGAAAATCAGAAAATGAACAATGGGACCTACTTCCTTCCTCACTGTCTCATAAGCAAAAACCAACCAAACAAACACAAGTAAAAAAGAATCATATCCTATGACAAAACTATTTTAAAGTAGGGCAGGTAGAGCTTCTGTTTCTATTGTTTTCATTTGCTCCTATCACCTGTCTTCTTGGGACTTCATCAGTCTCTTAAAAAGCAAACTGTCCTACCTGTCAGCCTTCATCAGAAGACACAAACATGCCAGAGACTAAGTTTGAAAAAAATGCTTGCCTGTGATTTGTTCATTTTCACACTAGGCTTGAGCTACACCTTATTACTTTCCATACATGCTGTTTTCCCATTCAGTTTGGGATTAAAAAATGTGTGTATATTTGCTTTGGGTTTGAGTGTCACCTCATACCCTGCAGTGCCGTAAATAAGAAACATAAGTAAGAGAAGCTCAGCATTCTGCACAAAAGTAGTGACAGCTGAGCCTCCAAAGTCCTGTTATCTGCTTTTGATATGAACCCCTGCCACCTCGGTCTCCCAGAGGAAGGGAAGCAGTGTTAAAAGCATCAGTTTGCATACTTCTAAGTACAGAATTGTGCCTACTTTGCTATAATTATGTCAGCGCTTTCAATGCCAACTCTTTATTTTCATGATATAACATTTGTCTCTAGAAATTATTCTGGCTGACCCTTTTAATTTAATGTTGATCTATACCCCACCCTGCTGCAAGCTGAAGTTATTATACAAGAGCTGAAAAGGAAGGAGAGGAAGCAGCACTTAATATGGGCTGCTATCGATTGGTGTTCCGGTGATTAAAACGAAATAGAACACCAAGTTTCATTTGCACAAAGGCAGCTACTTCTCCGTAGTTGTATGTGTGCCTAGTAATTGCACACATGATTAACAACTCTGGAAAGCTGAGGCATGACATGCCTCAGTGTGAACAGTTCTGTCCCTGCAATTACAGAATATAATTTATGCACCACAGAAGATCTTTTTAATCCTTCTTCATGCAAAGGAGGGTGTTTATCATTCACCTGAACTTGCTGCAGCCTTTCTGGGTATTTTTTAACCCCACTACACTGTATGTCATTTCCTCATAGCCCTCTGCACTGTCTGGCCATCAGCTCTTTCATGCAGCCCTGCCTATGGTTCTCACCTCTCCATGTGCCAGACTGTGTTCTCCCAGCTGAAATCAGACACAGAGTGAACAACGTAGTGTGAGAGATTTCTCTGCATAAGGAGAGTGAATCTGGCTTTGCAGATCTCAGTTTTCCCTGTACTGGAGCAGGCACGTGTCAGGATACTGAGTATTTATTTTGCATTTCCTGAATGTGGGAGCAGAAACCCTGCTGAAATGGCAATCTGATGTGTGTCTCTTGTGGTGTGACAAATCACCTGTGGTGGTTATAGTCCACTTAATGGAAAGAAAAAAAAAAAAAAAGAAAAAAAAAAATAGAAAAAAGCAAACAACCAAAACCTTTCACCTGTATTATCATTGGGGTATGAACTTCTTACCCTCTACACAGCTTTTACTCTGAATTCTGGCCAAGCCTCTACTGCTAAAGAAGTATAATATCAAATAATAAATACAAATGGACCGATTGGTCCATGAAATTGTGATCAAGATAGGTAATGAAGAGGTGTCACAGAGCTCATGTGCCTTCTGCACTGCTAAATTAGGTTTCCAGCTGCAGAGAATATTACTTAGGACAGGGAGATAAGTGATCACAATTTACAGCTTCTCTCTCTATGCCAAAGGAGAGGGTCTTGGGTGTTTCACGACAAAGGTGTATTGTGGGGAAGGAGAACAGAATGATTCTATTGGGAAAACAGTTCTCCCAAGCTTACAAGAGAGAAGGAGAAAAAGCAGGAATGTTTTGTAGGAGAGAAGAAAATAGCAACCACAAAAAAAAAAAGGCAACACTAATAGAGACAAATGGTACTTTTCCCTGAGACAATTAAGAAAATAGCTATTTAGACACAAAGAAAATGCAAAGAAGGAGCCAGTGCTCGAGATTCAAATTGATCCTCCTATTGATCAAATTGATACTCCAGTAAGCCAAGAAGTGAGCTAAAAAGGTTTTAAAAACAGAGTTTGTTTAAAGGTTAAAGATGAAGAAGAAAAAGGCAATTTCTTTATTATACTGAAAGCTTCAGAAGTGTTTTGAAACTGTAAAAATGAAATATTTGCTTCATCATCCAGATGAGATGCCAGTCATTACATGGATTTGTTAATTTAAATGTTAAATATTATCTAGCTAAGTCATAACTCCTATGAACTTTTCTACTCAAAATGCCCTTTTAAAAGTCCATGATTCTGTCACTGTGATTACCAAACACACCAAAGCAAGTTGAACACTAGTTTTTTACTGGCTGTTTCTGGTTTTAATTCATGCTTATTTAAAAATAATATTGAAGTAATTAATCTCTTTCCCCTGAGAATAAGGCATGTAACTTTTATTTGTTTAGAATTCAGAATGGATAAATTAGTTATGTTCATGTATTTGGTAAACTAAAACATTAGAAATAAAATGCAGGTGGTACAGGCTTTCATTAATGAACTAGATTTTTTTTTTGACTGCCTTGCTCTCATAATCTGAATATCAAATATCTATAAATATCTGCAATATAAATTCAGCAGCTGCATGCACTTAAATGACAAATTGAGTAACGATATTCACAATGAAGACTGAACAAGAAACAGTTCAGGAGCTCAGTAAATATGAGTTCTTTTATGTTCTTTTTTGATATCTGAAGGCAGTAACCTTCACTGAAATTTTATTCAAGGCCCACATATCCAGTAGGATATCATGCAGTAGATCATGATTAGCGGAAGAATTTTGACAAGGGAAGCATCTCTTGTGCTCTTTCTGAAAATGTGCAATAATTTCATTCCATTGCAGTTTTGACAGAAAAGATACAAAACCTTTGTAAATGCTTTGTATTAAATAGTGTAGGAGTCATATTCACTCGGAATTGTCAAATATTTATTCAAGAAGAGATGGCTTCCTCTTCATGGGGTATACCTTAATATAAAAGCCTGTCAGAGAGTTACTTCAATGACAAGTATGGTAAGATAGTGTAGATTTCAGTTACTATTGTTATTGTCTCAAGAAATGAGAGAAGAGGGCTCTTGTAGCATAGCTTAACATGGCAGGCTACTATTTGCACTGATTGCATTAACGTCACCCTTCTTCCAAGAAAAAAAAAAAAAAAAGAGAAATTTTAATGCTCTGAGAGACCTCATTAGAAATATTTTGATTTTAGACCTAGTTAAGTTCTGAAATTCAGCTGTGTGTTGTTCCATTGATTTAAATGGTGAACCAAAAAGTTTATATAAGAACTCAGGAGCCTGAACCACGAATATTTTTGATATAATCTTTAATCTTAGTTATTTGCTAAAACAGCTTACAATATTCTATTTCCCTAAAAACAAAAAATAAAACCCCAAACAACTAACCCCAAATAAAACAAGCAGCTGTTTTGTTATTTTAAACTTCCAAGCACCCCATGCAGAAGGTGATGTTTCCTAAGGTCTTTCTAAAGTCTTACCACAACTTCCTCCATCATTTTTGTTTAAGCAGGAAGCTTCAGTCTTACTCTAACCTTAATTATTTTTTTTTGCCATTTTTGTTGGGCAACTAGAGGCCATTATTTGTTTATCAAAAAAAAAAAGTGATTTTTTTTACTCCTCTCAAGGAGTTCTTGGCATATCCCTTGTTTTTAATGGAATGTCTTATTGGACCAAGACTTCAGTTAATATTTCTTGGCCTAATAATGTACTTGTACTGGCATGCAAATATTTTCTTAGAAATTTAATTTCATGTGCTAGTACCAGTTATTTTTGTTTCACCTATTCACTGCTGAAAATTACTAAATGTGAGGAACAAAGAACTGGAATCAGTTTTCAGATAATTGTAACCTGCTTAGGGAGGATAGACTTCAGCAGAGATGTGAGGGAAGAAAGCTCTGTTTGGGCGTTCAACTGAAAAATCAAGGAGACAACTGATACACAAGAAATCATTCTTTGGGGACCATTTCACTTGACTGTGAGCAGGGAAGAAAGGAAATCTGGAGTCCTCACAATCTGATGAAATGAAGGTGCAGGTCAGCCTTTGTACTGGTATATGCAGAAGGAATGTCATAACCTGAGAGCATTTTAGACCTCAAGGCTTAACCTGCACTTGCAGGTTAAGATGAGCACTGTATGGATTGTTAGAATATGGATTAATGATACATGTGATCAAAGTATGATTGAGCAGTAAAGTCATAGAAAGATCCTAAAATGTATTTGATGCAATTGCTGTTCATGGAGAAGAATATTTAGAACGAATTTAATTATAAAATATGGAAAAAACAAGAGAGTAGACATTTAGTTTGGAATCAGAATTGTAGAAGGAAAATATACATACAACATGTGCCTGGTCAATTAAAGAGCTGATTATATTTTTTAATTATAATAGTAGCAGTTATACTATGTAAACCACATTCAAATCATGATGCAGCTGATTGTCAGATGTACGACAGAAATAAAATTTTTGGTCAATTCGCTGAGGTGAAAAATTTTAACAAGCAGAGAAAATTCAGAGGCTGGATTATGAATCATGAAGCTGACAATGAATGAAAATAATTCCAGTATTAAAAACAGCCCAAACTGGCAATTACTTTTGTTTGTGTGTTTATCTTTAATTCCTTGTTCCCTGTGGAGGCTGAATATTGCAAAATTGAGTGCTTGAGGGTACAGTGGAATCTTTATACACACAGTATAGAAGTGATTTCATTCATTTTTATTTTGAAGTTGAGATACAGCAATGAATTAAAGAAGGGGAAAGCAAATGGATTTATAAAACTCTTGAATTTTTACAGCAGTAGGTGATATCGATTACATTAAGACTTTTCTTTAAAAGTCATAATTTGAAGGTGATGGTTTCTTTCAAAATAAAAAACAGGTTGCAGCTGAAATCCATGGGGAATCTAGCAGGGAAATCAATGTTCTTTGCTATTAATGCTATGAGTTGAGGATTATAATAAAAATCTGAAGTTAAGAGGAGGTCAGGTTCTTTTCTATGTATTTCAAATAAATTGTTCTGATTTTGCCTTGTAAGTACGATGAGAACATTACCTTTAAGGGCTTAATAGAGTATGAGGAGGTAGACAGGATTCCAGATAGAGCTTCAAAAAGTAAAACCTTCTTATTATGCATTTTATATAATTCCAATATGCCTTACATGTGGTTTATGACAGTAAAGTAATGACTGAGATTCACTGAACTGTTTGTAGCTTAGTATTTGTTTTCTGAATTTACTCTCTTCAGCCTTGGGTTCTTTATGTTTCCAGAAGTAGTTATATGGGGGCCAGTGTACTGTTCCAACATGTACTGTACCCTCATTATAACTCTCTTGTCTGAAATGCTTTGATGCTATCTGGTACAAGTGGCAAGTCCAGAACAAGACAGGGGAGCTTGTTATATCAAATGATGAAATGCCCAGGCATATGATGTACATTCATTGTTTATAGGGGAAAATATTTATTTAGAGATTGAAAGACAGGTAATCTCTGAGTATTGGTGTTAGCAGGACTCTCAGAAGTCATCTTAATTTGGTAGTTTAACATGAAGTTCTGTTTCAGAACAAAACCTTTGTTAAACAAGACCTTATTTTCTTCCCTGTGTGCCATTCTAGGAATCTACATTCAGTATTGAGACCCTTGACACCGAAAGTTTCCTGGTGCTTTGATTTCCCTCAAGAATCCTCCAAGGCATGTAAATGTATACTTCTGGACACACATTCAAGCATATACATTTTTTCAACTTTAAGATCAAGACTAAAACCTTGTTGGTAATCAGTGTAGATATTTCTTTTGTCCATTTTGAATTTGAGTTCCAGTCACGTAGGCCCACTTAGACTGCGTTTACTGTAGTGGGCCATGAAAAACTGCAAGTAAAGGATTTTGTTTCTCTCTGACTTTTGATCAAGAAACATCCTTCTTCCCCAGCTTGTCCTATTCCAATTAGAGCAAATAGGGTTCTGTTTGAAGATGGGAGATATTTGACTTTGTTTCTATCATGTGTCTAAAGAAACTAAACACAGTGTACTCACTGGAAAAACATATTTTAATTTATTTTATATCATCTAATTCTTACATGGTTATTCAACAGTGTCAAATGTGCAACAGAAACCTCAAAGAATCTACAGCTAATTTTATCAATGAAACACATAAACCTGTAGAATATAGAAACAGATGTGTTTGATAGGTCCTGATTTCCATAAATTCATATGCCTTCTTACTGATTATATAACTATTCTTTCATTCTTATATTTAAAATGTTTTGATTTTTCTTCTGGGGACACATTCCTCATAAAAACGATTGAACATTCATGGGACATGAAGACAGGTATAGTAAGTAAACAAGCAAATGAAATTCTGGCTTAGCTTTGGCTGCAATTCATATATTATATGAATACCAAGGTCAACTGACTAGAATCACTGAGTTGTTCTTCCTTTATCCCCAGGCTATACGGAGCACTAAGCCTGACTGCTACGCAACTAAATAAAATCATGTCTGGTTGAATTCTTTGTGAAAAAGATTGGATACATAGCTGCAATAGGAGGGCTTATGTATTCTTGTCTTCCTCCTACAGCCAGGGCCAGGGAGAAGTTCATCTTCTGTAATCCATGTTGGTTACTCTGTGGGTGCTTCCTGGCTTTTGTGCTTTCTTTTTTCACACAGATTCCCCATATATAGCAAGACTTCAAAATACTAGCACTGACTTTAAGGTTCTCTGTTAATCTGTTTTCCACAGGATTTTCCAGGGTGACATATTAGATTTCTGTCTGAGCTATCAAAAGAACAAGAAGTACTTGTCCCATGTTTAGGCGAGTACTTTGGAGAACATACACAAGTTTTGAAAGACTACTAAAATTCCCATTTTTCTTCAATTAAAGTTCTAATTAGTTGCCCACATATCTGTTATTAAAAATGGCATGCCAGATTCTCAGCTAGTGAAAACCAATAATACAGATTTAATACAGATAAAAACTTGGCAGGCTGGATGAATAGCTAAGTATTTTCCAAAGGCAGATTTACACTGACTGCAGCCAGACTATGTTTTTTACTATAAGATAATTTATAATAAAAATGCAAGATGACAAGGCAGATGTTCAGCATTTTTCAAGGAGCCATTTGTCAAAATTGACCTTTCCTGTGGAAATATCTACAATTATTAGTCAATTCAGCAATCAAAGTCACATTAGGAAAGAAAAATTGTGCCTGTCAATCAGTATGGTTTTGCTGTAGTAAAGACTTCAGACCTGTGAGAGTCCTTCTGGCCGTCACATTTTGCCTGGAAATGCACGTAGGACTAAAAAGGATGCCAAGCAGCAATCCTGGTTCAGTGCCGTAGTAACGTAAGTGAAGGATTTCTCTCCTGCCTGCTCCAAGTAAAACACCCAAGTCCTGAAAAGAAAAAAAAACAAAAGACACTATTTTTTCTTTTGCCCAGGAAGGAAGCTTTTATGGGGAAATCCCTACATCCAAGGACAACCAAAACCCTTTGATCATTAAATTATGTTCAATGGCAACATTTGCACAGCAGAAGGAAAAAGACTATTGCAGCTGATCCAGGTAAAGATACCACCGGCACTCTGAGTAGCCCACAATCTTCCATGCTCAAGTCACAATTCGGGTAGCTGTAGCTACCCGTTTCCTGCAAAAAGGTTTTTTCTGAAAAAGCTTTAATTATTTTTTTGAGTGTAGCAAGCCAGGTTTTGCACCACAGCACAGGATCTGGATTCTGAAAATCTATAATTTGGACTACACGATTCTGATTCACAGCCATCTCTGTCAGAAATAATTGGTTAGCAGTAGGTGAATTTAAAATGGTGGTAATAATATTTCGACAACATGAACTAAGAGTAAATTAATTAAGATGTATAAATAACTGGAACAGATTTTACATTATACAAAATCATCTTCAAATGCCAGATTATCTAAATTCCATTATCAACAAGGCTGTAACAGTCATTTGAAAACCTGTATCACATGGTAGCTAAAGATTGGGAATGTGAGTTTTAAAGCTAAGTGAGTACTGGCTATACAGAAACAAAGAAAGATAAAGACTATCACTAATGAAATAACCTCTATAAAGTTACAACCAAGAAACATAGCTTAAATGAAAACATCTAAGGAGCAAAAGTGTTGATTTGCAAGTCTATGTGCACCTTGAACCTACAAATTTCTGATGGACTGGTTCAGCACTGATTCACTTTTGTGAAAATAATTAGATACTTCAAATGCAGAAGGTATTGCACTCAGCACAAAATAAATCTGAAGGTAAATAAATCACGTGGAATTTAGTGATTACTTAGAGACTAATTTTTATGACCTGATTTCTTACAGTGCAAAACAAGCAAGGGAAAGTGCCAATTGGTGTACATGTGCATATACGTTATATATATTTGAGTCTAAAAATATATTGATCAAAAATCAGAAAAGTGCAAATGACTGTGGCAAAAAAAGAATAAAGAAGGCAAGGGAAAAAAATTGGGAAATTCCTTAAGAAAAGTTTACATAGATGACATCTGTACAGCTACAGTGAAAAGGAGGACAGCTTTTGTTAAACTTCTGTGCTTGTTACAGAGACCAGTAGTGACAGCAATTAGAAATAAAGGGAACCCTAGAGGGTTTTAAGGTAAGATGAAACAGGGTAATGACTGTTATAAATGGGAAGATTCATAAGGAAAAAAACCCAACAACCCTAAGTATAAGAGGGAAAATCCACAGCTGGTATTGCTAAGGATAATAAGAATCAGTTTTTATTGTGTATTTGATATAAAATTAATCTTAGGCTTGATATGAGCAGTGTAGTAGGTGGAGACAGTAAAATTGTTAGCAGTGATGTTGAAAATGCAAAAGTACTGAAAAGATATTCCTTTCTTTACTTGGAAGAATGGGGATAATGCACTCATATAAAGTACTCTCTGCTCCATTACTAGCTGGAAAGAATAAAATGAACTACAGAACAACCTTTTCAAACCTACTGGTCCCAATAACTCCAAGTCGAGTCCTAAAATAGCATGGCAGGTACATCTGTGGCCTACTGGTGATAATTAATAAAATAAATTGAATACTGGCTATAGTGTAAGATGGCAAAAGAATGAGGATACTATGATGCTGTTCAAAGAAGGCAAGTGAAAACTTGTCTGTCTAATTTGGTAGCACTTGCAGGCAACATAAGCAAAAAGTGACACAAGATTTCATTTTTAACTATAAGAATGAAAGAATAGTTATATAATCAGTAAGAAGGGATATGAATTTATGGAAATCAGGACCTATCAAACACATCTGATTCTATATTCTACAGGTTTATGTGTTTCATTGGTAAAATTAGCTGTAGATACTTTGAGGCTTCTGTTGCACATTTGACACTGTTGAATAACCATGTAAGAATTAGATGATATAAAATAAATTAAAAACTTAATGGAGATTGAGACAGTGCTGACATAACCTGACGCAGTGACGGTGAAGAGTCAGCATTGCATTGGTTAGTTTTCAGAGGGGTTTAATGCTACAAAAATAGATTCAGGAATTATCTGGAGAAAAGCGTTCAGTCATTTCTGTTAAAATTTGAAGACAAATGATACTTGGCAGTACTGCCAAGAGCAGGATCAGTATTGAGCTGGATACATCCAAATGCAAAACTGTATCTGTGAAAAAAAAAAAAAAAAAAAAAAGGAAAGAAGCACCTATCTTGGGAATGATGGACTACTAAATAGCAACTCCGAAAGGGTTTTGGCAGGGCAATATAGAAACATTTTAAAATGAGCTCCCTGTCTGGTGTCGTGACTCTAAAGCAGAGATGGGAATAGAAACCTGGGGAAAGGCTACGGTTTTATATGGGATTGAAGAATACCATATCCTGTTGTCACTTTTAAAAGAATGTTGAAAACCTGGAAAAGTACACAAAGATCTAAATAATAAATCAAGACCTACAAAAGATGCCTTAAAGAGCATAGTGAAGATGAAAAGAGAAGCTGCAAGAACTTGTTTACAGGGGAAGTAAAGATCAAAAGCTGCAAGAGAAAGATAAGATATACACAGCAAAAATAAGGCTGAAAAATGAGTAAGCTCCCCATCAATCCCCAGACTGAGCTCTGCACACTCTAGCTGGTCAATGATGTAAAGAATGATATATCCTCTCCTTGTCTCCCCAGCCTTTCTTGAAGAGCCTGTATCCTTCTATTTCAACACTCCAGTCATAGGAGGCATCACATCATGTCTCTGTGATGCTAATGAGGTCATAACCTTTCAGGTGTACTCAAACCTTTAACTCTTCTTGCTCGTTCTCCATGCTATGTGCACTGTCATAGAGGTATTTACTTTGGGCCCCTGATGATGCTGGCTTGTTGGCTGGAGTGGCTGGAATTCTTTTGTGCTGCTCTTCAGGTGCTCCCTTGCTGCCCTGTGATCCCTCTCCAGGCATCTCTGGGCGTCTCCTACTGGCAGCAGCATTAAACTGATAGCAAAGGGATGGGCAACTGATAGGAGTGGGATGGAGACTGATGGATTATATGTTTCAGTGTGCAAGCAGAACAAAACTGTATGTCTTCTCTGGAAAGATATCTCACCTAAACAAGATTCAGACTGAATGCTGATTTAACTAAATGGCCTGGATGGCCTCCAACTCTAAGCAGCTGGAGCACAGGTTTATTCCAGTTTCTAACTGTTGAATGAGCCAATAGGTTACTTGTTCTTATAAGCATTTTTCAATTACATAGGCATATGTTTTCCAACATTATTCTTGTGGCAAAAAGGACCCTTAACTGCAAAATATTGAATCTCAGCTTCAAAACATTTGTATAATAATTAAGCAACAGTAAATGTATTGGGAAAAATATTTTTAAGAGGTTGCAAAAAAGTAATGGAAAAAAAAATACAAGAAAATACACTAAAATGTCAGCGCAAGATCACAGTTATCTGAAGTATGAAAAAGAAAGGGATGTGTTGGAAGAATAAAATCATAGACTGTGATAGGCCCCAGGCCTACTTTATTGCTAAGAACATCCCTGCAAGGAACTAATGTGCTGTGTAATGACCATAACTGCATTAAGAGCTACAAGGAGAGCTAAAAATATCTCTTATCTTTGGATTGCTCTGTGGCATAGGAGATGTCACCTTGAAGGTAGGAAGAAAACTGTTATTTACTTTCCAGAAGAGCACGAAATAAGTCTTGCTGCAGCTGTGTGAAGTGGGCATTTCCCAATTAAGCCCAATGTAGTTAAGATACAAGGGCTCTGAATAGTTTTGCTGCCAATGATTCCTAACAGCCTTGTTCACTTTTATTTTTAATGGTTTGCCAAACTGAGTATCTATTCTCAAGTGGTTAGTGTTTATAACTGATGATGATTATAGTACAGGGTCAAGCTCAAGAGCAGCACTGGCAAAGCAATACAATACTGTACTTAACAATCTCTTCTTGCCCTACAATATGTACCAACAGCCCTTGGAAATGGTTTTTCTCCCTTGAAATATGTGTATTCATGTCTCTTAAAGAATCACTGCTGGATACCAGTTGTACACAACTAGAAATCAAATGAGGATAAATGATAAGGAATTGCCATTGTGAACTCAATATGGTAATGGAAACTGCTAGAAAAGACACACCAGAATACTCCTCCTGGGAGTTTCTCTTCTTCTGAGAGTTCACAGGAATGTCTAAGTATTAAGGAAAGTAGAAAAAAAGGTATCACTGTAATAATTGCCAATTCATTTTGATCTGTGTTAAATAAATTCCTTTTCTACAGTCTCAGTACTTTGTATTTGTCTATTTTCTGCAATTTTAGAGTAACAGGACTTTCTACTCAGTCAATTTCTGAAGCAATGGGTAATGAGTCTGACAGTGGCACTGAAGCTAAAATGCATTTGCAGTATATATAAATTTGGCTAGCTGTGCTTGAATTAAGTTTTAATAAAAATTAAATTTAGAAATAGTTTCCCTTTGGAAATGATCACTAGTTGGAATAAGATAATTAAATTAAATGACCATGAACTCCCTTAAGGAAGCTGCAGTTTCCTTTCAATCAGTCTCTTAGATACCATGACTTTACTTTTTAACAAAGCAATTATTACAACATCTAAAAAAGGAATTATTTCTAGATAGAATTTTAAATAAAATATTTCAAGTCACATTTAAACCAAGAGCAAAGAAATATATCTGAAGAACTTTAACTTAAGAAAGCATAATTCTGCAGTAGTTGTATCTCCTTTGGCAACCTGAGGTTTCACATAGAGAATTTTTTATGTAAGGAGCAATTTGCTCAAGGTGAAGTTTTCTTGCTCAGATACATAGCAATATTCGTTTCCTGAAGGCTTACATTACTTACTTACTGAAATAGTTTAATAAGCTAATGACCTTGCCATAAGCTTCCTCACTGAAAAGTGACATTTATATTTGCATGGTTAAATAAAATATGTAATAAGAACTGATTATGATTCAAAGAAACATATCATGGATTTTATCATCTTTACTGACAATCAAAACCCATGTGTAATGATGATGTCAACCACTATCTCTGTTAATTTGATTTCCTTTTATATTAGGCTTGATGATTCAGAACTATTGTAACAAAATGAAATAACCGTGCTGCATATTTTACAGTGGTAGACCAGATATGAAACTGCACTTGGTTATGTTATCAAACTATGATGTTGACTTTTATAACTGTCAGGGAATTCCTCAGTAGTATTTGAGTAGAGTGTAGGCAATAATAACATAATACTGAAATGATGTGGCACCCTTGGGCAGCAATGTAAACATCTGCTCGTTTCTTTTAACTTGACTTTTGAAGATCCTGTTTTTCGTACTAAAATGTGTTTCTGAAAAAAAAAGTTATTGATAGGCTTTCAAGTGCTGCATATTGAAAAATACTGGATATAAAGTCTTTGAAACATGTTCTATTCAGCTGGTTTTTTTTTTTTTTTACATTAGCATGTGCTATGCAAACAGCTGGCAAGAGGCCATATTAGCTCAGAGGGAATTAGGGTAAGTGGAGGGTACCGAACCCCAGAAACTGGTCAGCCTCTCTGATCAGTCTCCATCTAGTGACAAGTGATAACAAGTTAAAATGCTTTAGCTCTGTTGATCACTGCATGTTGTACTCAACACATTTTGAAAGGCTCTGGCAAGTTTTCAAACTTTCTTTTGGTATTTTATAGCACAGAGTGTTGTACTGTGTAATTAGAATTTTGTTATTGCTAATAATAGGTCTCAGTCTTTGTAGTGACTTTACAAGGCTTCACAGATGAAACCTGCTTGAGGTTTGGGTTTTTTTTTTTTGGTTTATTTTTTGAAACATTTTTCGGATGGCTATGCCTGGTTTGTTTTACTTTTGATTATTTTTCTGAATAATTATATTGGTAGCAGTCATGACTACTTATATTCTGGAGAATGAATTATTTACAGCTCTAACTTAATGATAAAGTATAGCAAAATAGGGGAATGAGATAGCAGCAGAGGCCCTGAAAGTAGGGACATGGGGTGCACAGTAGAGTGCAGTGTGAAAAGTATAGAAGTTTTATTAAGTCTCTGATACTCTTTCATCAGTGAAATATTTTGGGGGTTTTTGTGCAATCAGGTATGGTATATATTCAGAGAAAAAAGCAGCTCAGAGGCCAGTCACAACCCAAATACATCAAGTGTTATTAAGAGCAATTTCTACTTTCAAGAACTAATTGCCAGTCTGTCATTTGCAGTAGGATGTGTAAGTCAATAAATAATGCAGGACTCTCATGCGACCACGAGCAGGACTACATGCAAGTACTAACATCACATGACAGCATGCACATATCCACATCTGGAAGTTATCATAGAGAAACCTGTGAGATTTGCTGTGGTGAACTATAACTTGACCACTTTGTGCTGGGATAGAGTTAATTTTCTTCACAGTAGCTGGTATGGGGCTATGTTTTGGATTTGTGCTGGAAACAGTGTTGATAACACAGGGATGATTTTGTTGCTGCTGAGCAGTGCTTACATAGAGTCAAGGCCTTTTCTGCCTCTCACCCCACCCCACCAATGAGGAAGCTGGAAGTGCATGAGAAGTTGGTAGGGGACATAGCCAGGACAGTTGACCCCCACAGACCAGAGGATATTCCATACCATATGGGGTCACACTCGGCAGATAAAGCTGGAGGAAGAAGAAGTAAGGGGAGTTCTTTGAAGTGATGGCTTTTGTCTTCCCAAGTAACCATTGCACATGAGGAAGCCCTGCTTTCCTGGAGATGGCTGGACACCTGCCTGCCGATGCAAAGTGGAGGATGAATTCCGTGGTTTGCTTGCTTGTGTACACAGCTTTTGCTTTACCTGTTAAACTGTCTTTATCACAACCCATGAATCTTCGCACTTTTACCCTTCCATTTCTCTCTCCCATCCCACCAGGGAGAGGACTGACTGAGTGGCAGCATGGTGCTTTGTTGCCAGCTAGGGTTAAATCACAACACCACTCCTCTAAACTTCTCCTTTTATTGATGCTGGATTTAAACCTTCTGTATCTTTCCTAAGTTTTTCTCTTAAGGTTTCACATCTGGCCATTACCCTTCTCATTTTATTTTTATTGGTATATATCATTCTGTCTAGTATCTGTGCACAGATTCTTTACTTGCAAGTGACAAGTCTTTTATTTGTATTGCTTGCCTCAAGGGAGGAAGAACCTGACTCTTTTATTGCTGTCCCTGTAACCATAATATTTTCCCTTTTCCACAAATTCGCTCAATGTCAGAAACTTCTTACAGATCAGCTATACTCTGATACATCTGTCCAGAGCATAAACATTCCTGTATGTATCACAACAATATGCAATTTTCAAATGTCATTTCTTTTTCTCAATTAGAATTTTCATTCATAAAGAAAATCTTTATCTCTCATGACTGTGTGGATAACCTTCACGGATGGGCTGAACTGAATGCTGGCTCTACCTAAAACTGAAAACAGACTGCAAAAGAGACATATACATATGTATAGGTGTATCTCCAGTGCCCTTACTTTGTGAGTGGCAAGGAGAAAGGAAAAATGTGAGCACTAGGAATTTTGTGTATTCTGGTGAACTAAATTTCTTACATCCTTGACACTCTTGTGAGGTGGCTGATGCCAACCTGATGAAGTTTAACCATGACAAGTACAAGGTCCTACATCTGGGCTGGAGCAATCCCAGCACAGCTACAGGTTGGGCAGAGAAGAGATTCAGAGCAGCCCTGAGGAGAAGGGCTCGAGGGTGTTGGTCAGTGAATAACTGAACATGAGCCTGCAGTGTGTGCTCACATCCCAGAAAGCCAACTGCATCCTGTGCTGCATCAAAAGGAGTGTGACCAGCAGGTCGAGGGAGGTGATCCTGCCCCTTTACTCTGCTCTTGTGAGACCTCACTTGGAGTATTGTGTGCAGTTCTGGTGTCCTC